>PVKP010022704.1:0-37310 GCA_004027715.1 Plecturocebus donacophilus | reverse complement strand
GAAGAATCTACATCAACTAATGGGCAAAACAGCCAGTTAGCATTACCAGAAGCTGTGATTTTTGTCTCTGATAAAACAGACTTTAAAACAACAAAGAACACAAGAAACAAAGAGGGACATTACACGATGGTGAAAGGATCAATGCAACAAGAAGAGCTAATGATCCTAAATATATACGCACCCATTACAGGAGCACCCAGATATATAGGGCAAGTTCTTAATGACTTACAAAGAGACTTAGACTCCCACACAATAATAGTGGGAGACTCTAACACTACACTGTCAATATTACATAGATCAACGAGATAGAAAATCAACAAGGATATCCAGGACTTGAACTCAGACCTGGAACAACTAGACTTAACAAATATTTACAGAACTCTCCTCCCCAAATCCACAAAACATACATTTTTCTCAGTATCGCATATACCTATTTTAAAATTGACCACATAACTGAGAGTAAATCACTCCCCAGCAATTGCATAGCATTTCACAAGTTTAAATAAAATATTGGTTGGCTGCTTATTTGTTATTTTCATCCCCTATTCCTTCCTGTCTCCATTGTTAAACAGAATTATTGGCATAAAAGAGGTTTTTAATACCCATTTTTAGACTGTATTCTAGCCTGGGCAATAAAACAAGAATCCCATTCTCTTTCCCTCTTTCTCGTCCTCTTTCTTTCTCTCTTTCATTCTTTTTTTTTTCTTTCTTTTGCTGTTTCTTTTTCTCCTTTTCTCTCTTTTTCTAAAATCTGTTCCTCTTTCTCTTTCATTCTTTTTTTCTTTCTTTTGCTGTTTCTTTCTCCTTTTCTCTCAAAAAAAAAAAGAAAGGTCCACATAGTGAGAAACTTAGGCCTGCTGGAAATACCCAAAACTAACTTGCCAGCCATGTGAGTGAGCCATCTTGGAAGCTGATCCTGCCCCCATTAAGTCTTCAGAGGACTGCAGCCCCAGCTGACAAATTGACTGCAATTTCATGAAAACCTCCTTGACAGAACCTCCAAGGTAATCCTCTCTCAAATTTCTGATCCAAAGAAACTACAAAATGTTTAAATGTTCATTGTTTATTAATATTTATTATCACTAAGGGGTGTGTGTGGGGGGGTTGTTGTTGTTGTTGTTTGGTTTTTAAGACAGTTTTGCTCTTGTGCCCCAGATTGGAGTACAATAGCACCATCTTGGCTCACTGCAACCTACACTTCCTGGATTCAAGTGATTCTCCTGCCTCAGCCTCCCAATTAGGTAGGACTACAGACACCGATCACCATGCCCGGCTAAGTTTTGTATTTTTAGTGGAGATAGGGTTACTCCATGTTGGCCAGGCTGATCTTGAACTCCTCTGCTCCCTTCAGCCTCCCAGAGTGCTGGGATTACAAGTGAAAGCCACAGCGCAAGCCCTGGAGACATTTTTGATTGTCGAGTTCTAGGGGTAAAGTGCTACTGGGCAAGTAATGAGTAGAGATCAGAAAGGCTGTAAACATCTTATAATGCACAGAATAGCCTCCCTACTACAAAGATGTATCTTGTCAAAAATGTCAATAGCCAGGGGCAGTAGTGTGCACTTGTAGTCCTAGGTACTCAACAGGATGAGTCAGGAGAACCGCTTCAACCTACGAGCTCAGGACCAGACCAGGGAATATAGTGAGTCTCTAGCTCTAAAAAAAAAAAAAAAAAAAAAAAAAAAAAAAAAAAAAAAAAAAAAAAAAAAAAAAAAAAAAAAAAAAAAAAAAAAAGGTAAATGGCTCACGCCTGTATTCCCAGCACTTTGGGAGGCCAAGGCTGGTGGGTCACAAGGTCAGGAGTTCGAGACCAGCCTGGTCAACATGGTGAAACCCCGTCTCTACTAAAAATACAAAAAATTATCCGGGTGCAGTGGCGGCACCTATAATCCAAGCTATTTGGGAGGCTGAGGCAGGAGAATCGCTTAAACCCAGGAGGCAGAGGTTGCAGTGAGCCGAGATCGTGCCCTTGCACTCCAGCCTGGGCAACACAGTGAGACTCTGTCTCAAAAAAAAAAAAGTTGGTCCGGCGCCAAAAGGTTGGTTCATGCCTGTAATCCCAGCACTTTGGGAGGCCGAGGTGGATGGATCACCTTAGGTCAGCAATTTGAGACTAACCTGACCAACAGGGAGAAACTCCATCTCTACTAAAGAAAAAATAGAAAATCAGCCAAGCATAGTGGTGCAAGCTTGTAATCCCAACTACTAGGGAGGCTGAGATAGGAGAATCGCTTGAACACGGGAGACGGAGGCTGTGGTGAACCGAGATAGCGCCATTGCACTCCAGCCTGGGCAACAAGAGTGAAACTCCGTCTCAAAATAAATAAATAAATAAATGTCGATAACGCCAAAAGTGAGAAACCTTGGTTTGGTATCCATAAACTTAGGAAGACAAATAGCATTCTGAAAGATGAGTTGTATTAATATTTTAAACAGTGACCCAACTGATAAAGTAGACAACATGCTGAGGGAATGGAGACAAAAAGCTTAAGCAAAATCAGTCATTCCTGTCCCTTCGCTATCTTAGCATTTTGCTTATCATTATTATAGATTTGAAAAAAGTCTATAATGTAAAATGTATTATAGTCATTTGTGGTTTCTCCACTAAATTGTGAATAGTCTTTTTTTTTTTTTTGCTTCCATAAAAGTTTTATTTATCCTCATGACAACCCTGTGAGGTAGGGTGATCAAGGCATTTGAAGATGAGAAAACTAAATCTGCATTACTTGTTCACAGCTATACTGCATAGTAAATAAGTAGAAATTAAATTGAGATTTTTAAATGTTCATGACTTTATATTGATTCATGTGGAAACAGGCAGAGAGAATATTAACTCCCCTCTACCTTTGCCAAAAGGAAACTGCCTTGAAAAATCCCGTTTCAAAAGATGAAAGTAGTATTTCATTGCTTATTTCTACAAAGATTTATAAAATAAAAAAATAGTGAAATATTTTACAGATAATATATATAATGGTCTCATTCAGGGACATGTCCTTTAGCTATGTATATGGTCAACTATTCCAAGTCCTATAAATGCAAACTCTTACAAAAATATGAAAGACAAAAATGATAATGAGCAATAGCCTCAATCTTCTTTATTATTCCTCCATGTATCTTGAATAAGCTCTGTGAAATCTGGTCCCAGTTTAAAAAACAACAGCAACAACAACTCTATACCACAAAGAGATGTCGGGTAAACTTTAATTTTGTTGCCTACTATCAGACTAGTGCACATTTACCTAAAACATTGATTTCCCAATACTGACTATTAGAATCACCAGGAGAGATTTAAAGAAACAAAAAAGGTCGGGCACGGTGGCTCACACCTGTAATCCCAGCACTTTGGGAGGCCAAGGTGTGTGGATCACGAGGTCAGGAGTTCAAGACCAGCCTGGCCAACATGTGAAACCCCGTCTTAAAAAAAAGAAAAGAAACAAAAAGAACCAAACGAACAACAACAAAAACAACCCAGAACTCTGAAGCCCCACTGGAGATCCGGTGCGACAATTTTCCAGGGGCAGGCCCCAGGAATCTGTTTTAAGAGCTCCTCAGAGTAATTCTAATGGTCAGGTCTGGGAATCAATTAAAGTATCTTAAAATACTAATCAAAACCATAAACTAACTAGTATAAACTTGTTGCTCTCCCCCTCCCCCCTCTCCGCCCTGCCACTTTTTTAAAAAAGACCTCAAATCATGTTATAGCCCCGGAACTCTTGCCTCTGGGCAAGTAATTTCAATTCAAGATACAGAGAAACATTTTATAAAAATGTATCCTAGTGAAACTTGGATTCCAATAACTTAAGTAGCATTTAAATATAAGATACTGAGTTTGTGGTTCTTATTCTGAAAATTCTTAAATGTATTTTATATAGGTACATTGCAGACTTTCAACTCAGGGGAAGACATGAGAAGTAAGTGAGTATTCTTAACTGTTAATCCCTGGTGGCGTGGTCCTCAGCAGGTTTTTGTTGATTGTATAATATCAGATGAGAAAATTGGCTATGAATTAAACTATTGCTCAAAAGTACAAATTGGAAGGAGTTTTTAACGCTTTACTCACAGCCCGCCTCCCAAAACTCTGTAGTTATGCTAAATAGTTGACTGAAAATAGAACCCAAAAGGTGAAAGTAAGAATTTGAAAACCTACACAGGGCCAGGCACAATGGCTCAGGCTTGTAATCCTAGCACTTTGGGAAGCCAAAGTAAGAGGATCACTTGAGGCCAAGAGTTTGAGACCAGCCTGGGCAACATGATGAGAGCCTGTCTCAACATATATATTCGCCAGGTATGGTGGTACAAGCCTGTAGTCCTAGCTACTTGGGAGGCTGAGGTGGGAGGATCACGAGGCCAGGAGCTCAAGGCTGCTTAAGCACAATGTTTGGCACATAGTAAGCCCCTAAAAAATTACAATCATGAAAATGTTTGTTGATGGACAAATAGAGCCCCAAAGGTAAAAGAGTAAGAACTTAAAAACTGCCGGGCACGGTGGCTCACGCCTGTAATCCCAGCACTTTGGGAGGCTGAGGCGGGTGGATCACAAGGTCAGGAGATTGATACCATCCTGGCTAACACAGTGAAACCCTAACTCTACTAAAAATACAGAAAAGTTATCCGGGCTTAGTGGCGCTCACCTGTAGTCCCAGCTACTTGGGAGGCTGAGGCAGGAGAATCACTTGAAGCCGGGAGGCAGAGGTTGCAGTGAGCCAAGATCACGCAACTGCACTCCACAGAACAAGACTTCATCTAAAAAAAAAAAAAAAATTAAAAAATCTACACAACTTTTAAAAATTTAGGAGTAAGAATTTTAAAAATTACACAAGCTATTTCATAAGGTTATTTTAAAGATTACATCTATGTGCTAGGTGATGGGAATAGAGGGAAACAAAGACACACCAGATGGTATTTGTCCTTGAGCTTAGTCTAACAGGGTTTGAATGAGAGTGAATGTAATATATTAGTCTTGCCTGGCATGAAGGAAGGTATTATATGAGTGCAAAAGTAATTGCAGGTTTTGCATTGTTGGAATTTGCTGTTTGATATTGGAAAGCATTCTTAAATAAATGTAGTTATGTTACATATCATTTTAACGGGCATTTCTCGCCTTATGCTTTTGTGCTAGTGACTTATTGCTTGCTGTTTATTTTATGTTTATTTTAAACTATAGAAATGATGTTAAGACAAAAATCGAATTCAAGCTATTTTCTTTTCTTTTTTCTTTTTTTTTTTTTTTGAGCAACAATGCTAAGATAGCAAAGGAACAGGAATGACTGATTTTACAGAAGCTTTTTGTCTCCATTCCCTCAGCATGTTGTCTACTTTACCAGTTGGGTCGCTGTTTAAAATGTTAATACAACTGATCTTTCAGAACCTGATTTGTCTTCCTAGGTTTATGCATACCAAACCAAGGTTTCTCAGCTTTGGCGTTATTGACATTTTTTTTTTTTTTGAGATGGAGTTTTACTCTTGTTGCCCAGGCTGGAGTGCAATGGTGCGATCTCAGCTCACCACAACCTCTGCCTCCTGGTTTCAAGTGATTCTCCTGTCTCAGACTCCCGAGGGATTACAGGCATGTGCCACCACATCTGGAATTTTTGTATTTTTTTTTTTTTTTTTTTTTTTAGTGGAGATGGGGTTTCTCCATGTTGGTCAGGCTGGTCTTGAACTCCTGACCTCAGGTGATCTGCCTGCCTCGGCCTCTCAAAGTGCTGGGATTACAGTCATGAGCTACTGCACCTGACCCCAAGCTATTTTCTTACTCAAGTTCAAAACAGGTCTTAAAATAGAGGAGACAACTCACAACATCAACAACACATTTGGCGCAGGAGCTGCTAACAAATGTACAGTGCAGTGGTGGTTAAGACGTTTTGCAAAAAAGATGAGAGTCTTGAAGATGAGGAGCATAGTGGCTGGCCATGGGAAGTTGATAATGACCAATTGAGAGCAATCATTGAAGCTGATCCTCTTACAACTAGACTAGAAGTTGCTGAAGAACTCAACGTCTACCATTCTATAGGTTGTTCAGCATTTGAAGCAAACTGGAAAGGTGAAAAAGCTTGATAAGTTGGTGCCTCATGAGCTGAGTGAGAATCAAAAACATTGTCGTTTTGAAGTGTCGTCTTTTCTTATTCTACACAATAACAAACCATTTCTGGATCTGATTGTGCGGTGTGACAAAAAGTGGATTTTATACGACAACCAGCGATTACCAGCTCAGTGGTTGGACAAAGAACAGCTCCAAATTACTTCCCAAGGCCAAACTTGCACCAAAAAAAGGTCATGGTCACTGCTGCCAATCTGATCCACTACAGCTTTCTGAATCCCGGCGAAACCATTGCATCTGAGAAGTATGCCAGCAAATCTATGAGATGCACCAAAAACTGCAACTCCTGCCAGCAGCATTGGTCAACAGGAAGGCCCAATTATGCTCCATGAAAACGCCTGACCGCGGGTCATACAACCAATGCTTGAAACGTTGAATGAATTGGGCTACGAAGTTTTGCCTCATCCACCATATTCACCTGACCTCTTGCCAACTGATACCACTCCTTCAAGCATCTCGGCAACTTTTTGCAGGGAAAACACTTCCACAACCAGTAGGATGAGAAAATGCTTTCCAAGAGTTCACTGAATCCAAATCCAAAAAGCATGAATTTTTATGCTACAGAAATAGAAATTTATTGCTCATTGGCAAAAAATATTGATTGTAATGATTCCTATTTTGATTAATAAAGATGTGTTTGAGCCTAATTATAATGATTTAAAATTCATGGTCCAGGCTGGGGTGGTGGCTCACACCTGTAATCCCAACACTTTGGGAGGCCAAGGCAGGTGGATCACCTGAGGTCGAGTTTGAGACCAGTCTAGCCAACATAGTGAAATCCCATCTCTACTAAAAATACAAAATATTAGCCAGGCATGGTGGTGGGCACCTGTAATTCCAGCTACTTGGGAGGCTGAGGCAAGAGAATTGCTTGAACCTGGGAGGTGGAGGTTGCAGGGAGCCAAGATCACATCACTGCACTCCAGCCTGGGCAACAGAAGGAGACTCCATCTTAAAAAAATAAATAAAATTCACGGTCCAAAATTGCAGTTACTTTTGCACCAACCTAGGTAGCTGGAAGTAAATATTACTTTTGTACCAATCTAGATAGATGGAAGTAAATATTATCATCCACATAGAGGAAACAGTATATAAATGGTATAGATTTTTTTTTTTCCTGTTGCCCAGGCTGGAGTGCAAAGGTGCAATCTTGGCTCACTGCAACCTCCGCCTCCGGGTTGAAGTGATTCTCCTGCCTCAGCCTCCTGAATAGCTAGGATTACAAGCACACACCACCATGCCCAGCTAATTTTTGTATTTTTTAGTAGAGACGGGGTTTCATCATGTTGGCAAGGCTGGTCTCAAACTTCTGACTTTGTGATCTGCCTGCCTCGGCCTCCTGAAGTGCTGGGATGACAGGCATGAGACACCACACCCAGCCAGATTTTTTTTTCTTTTGAGATAGGGTCTGGCTCTGTCACCCAGGCTAGAGTACAGTGGTGTGATCTCAGCTCACAGTAGCCCTGACTCTTGATAATCAGGTTCTTAGCCCCCACCAAGGTGGTGGCTTCTTGACCATTCATCCCTTGCCACAAAGAGTTTAAGATGCCATAGTTTAAAGTTCAGTATGACTCTTACCATGTCCCCTGGTGGAAACATTTCCCACAAGGAACCATAACATCTAAATATGCAAAACTAAGAGTTGCAGTAATAGGAAGAATAAATTCCACAAGTAGTGTTTTGTTTTGTTTTGTTAGATAAGGGGAAAGGGTCTTTTATGTTGCCCAGGCTGCTCTTGAACTCCTGGCCTCAAGCAATCCTCCTACCTCAGCCTTCCAAGTAACTGGGATTGCAGACATGAGCCATTGTGTCCAGCTAAATACTCCAAGTAGTTTTGATATTGAGTCCTTTTGTACTTCCATGCCTTGGTTCCTGGACCCATGTATTCTACCTATTGAGGACACAGCACCATACAAAGTTACTGATTTAGCATGTAAACTGCATCCTGAAGGTTGTGATGCCAACCTCAGTGTATCATAGCCAAGCGTTGCCTCAGCTGTGCCTTCAACAGGCCCTTGTATTATTCTGTCATGTCGAGGGCATTGAGGTGATGTGGTGGGTGATAAAATCAGTGGAGCCCATGATTGTGTGCCCACTGCTACATCTCCTGCTGTTATGCTATGATGTGATGTTACATGCAAAACCCTGTTGACATGAAGCAGGAGTGGTGGGGAACAAACCTGAACTCTGAGGCCAGTAGGCAGTATGTAGTTTCCAGATTATTCCTAGCATTCTCACTGTACTTTGCACCAAGTCAGCTACAAACGTAGGCTCGTTGTCTGAGTGTACTCTCAAAGGCAGTCCAAATCTAGGGATGATGTCTCTTAAAAGAGCATGAGTCACTTCACGGGTCTTCTCAGTCCGTGCTGGGTAGACTTCTACCCACCTGGAGTAAGTACGTACCAGAACCAGCAGATATCGGTCACCTCCACACTTAGGCATCTTGGTGAAATCCGCTTGCAAGTCTTCAAAAGGAGCATTTCCATAAGCCTGGATTCCTGGTGGGACCATAGGTCCTTGTCTGGCATTGTACTGTCTGCATGTTACACACCATTGTGTCACTGTTTTTGCTAGTGTAGATAAATGAGAGATGTAAAAATAGCAGCCTAACAATATTTTAAGGGTTTCTTGACCAAGGTGGGAGGTTTTATGGACAGCTAAGACCACTGCAGGTCCTAACAGCTGTGACACTGCTACTTGTCCATCTGGCAGACATATATATCCATACTCTCTTCATTTCCTTTCTGCCTTCAGTTTGGAGAAAATTTTTTTCTCCCTCTGAGTAAACTGGCATCAAGTCTGGGACTTGGGGCAGTAGCGGGGCCGCAACTGATGCCAGATACAGGACTGATGCGACCCTCCAGGCCTCCGCATCTGCACGGGCATTTCCCTGGGCTACTGTGGTGGAAGTTCACTGATGTCCTCTGCAGTGCACGACTGCCGCTTTTCGGGGCTTCCATACTACTTTCAGTAGCTACAAAACTTCATGTTGGTATTTTATTTCTTTGCCTCCAGAATTAAATAGGCCCTTCTCCTTGTATAGTGCCCCATGTACTTGGAGAGTGCAGAATGCATACCGTGAGTCAGTGAAAATGTTAACAGTTTTCCCTTCACTTAATTCCAAAGCACGAGTTAAGGCTATTAACTCCGATCTCTGTGCCGAGGTGACTTGAGGTGATGGCTTGGCCTCTAGAGAGAGTTGAGTTTATAGTCACCACTGCATATCCAGCACACCTTTCCCCTAGAGGGTTGACAAAACTGCTTTCATCCACATAGAGTTCCCAATTAGCCTGAGACCGCGGCTGGTCCCACAGATCCGGCTGACTAGAATAAACTGAGTCCAGTACCTCTAGGCAGTTATGTGTTACCAGGTCCTCAGACACTGGGAGTAAGGTGGCCAGATTTAGGGTGTTACAAACTTCTATGGATATGCATGGATTCTCGTACAGTACTTAGTTCTGTACTTAAACAGGCATTGGTGAGCCAGAGATGGCCCTTCACGTTTATTAAGGTGACCACGACGTGGAGGGCTTTTATCTTTAAATTCTGTCCCAAAGTTAGCTTGTCAGTCTCTTGTGCCAGTAGGACAGTGGCTGCTAAGGCTTGGGGGCCATCCCTTGGAAACTCTATCCAGTTGCTTGGACAAGTATGCCACTGGTCGAAGCCATGGGCCCACAGTCTGGGTCAGGACCCCCACTGCCATTTTCTCTCTCTCAGACACATACAGCGTAAAGGATTTTGTCAAGTCCGGCAGTCCCAGAGCCAGGGCAGATTTAAGTTTTGCTTTTAACTGCGAGAAGGCCCCCTGCTGCTCTGAGCTCCACTCTAACAGCTCTCCATCCCCCCAGCTTTGTGGCTTCATACAGGGGTTTAGCCAGAACTGCAAAGTTAGGCATTCACAGCCTGAAGAATCCCACTGCTCCCAAGAATTCTCGTACCTGCCTTCAATTCTTAGGCACTGGCAGGTTACTGATAACCTGCTTTCCTTCTGTTCCTAGGCTTTGCTGCTCCTGCTGGATGTAAATCCCAGATAGCGCACCTGCTGTTGGCAAAGCTGGGCCTTCCTTTTGGAGACCTTGTATCCACAGGTCTCCAGGCATCTGAGCCACAAGTCAGTTCCCCGGGCACATCTGGCTGCTACCGGGTGTCTCAGCAAAAAAGTTACCCACATACTGAAGCAGCACACAACCTAGGTCCTTGGTGGGGAACCTCTGGAGGTACCAAGCCAATGACTCTCCAAAGATGGTTGGGGAGTTTCTGAATCCCTGTGGAAGCTGAGTCCAGGTGTACTGTGCTGTTACGCCTGACTCCTGATCTTTGCACTGGAAGGCGAACAGTTCCTGGCTCTCAGGGGCTAACCAGATACTGAAGAAAGCATCCTTTAAGTCTAAGCAAGTGAACCAGCTGGCGTCAGCTGGCAACAGTCCTACCAGTGTATAGGGATTGGGCACTGTGGGGTGCAAGGTCACAGTTGCCTGGTTAACCAAGCACAGATCCTGCAAAGTCTATGGTTCTTGAAAGTCTAAAGTCCCCAGCTTGGGGACATGCAGGAGAGGCGTGTTCCAAGGAGACTGGCAGGGAACGATAATACTATAAGCTTTCAAGTGTCTGAGATGGACCTGGATGCCCTCAAGAGCATTTCTTGGTATTGGGTACTGCTTCTGTCTAACTGGTGGTGCCCCCGGCTTTACTTCAGTAACCACCGTGGCTTGGTTTACTGCCAACCCTGGGGGGTTGTCTTCTGCCCAGACCTGTGGCCATCGCTCGATCAGCTTGGTCGGGGGGGTAGGTTAATTCTCCTCCCGGCTCTGTCAGGGAGAGTCTCCTCTCTTCCTCCCTCCAGACTGTGGCAGCCATAATTATTCCTGCCTGAGGCAGTCTGAGCTGCAGAGAGCCCTTATCAGTAAAAGTGATAGTTTGCTCAGCAAGTCTCTTCCCAAGAAGGGTAGAGAGCAACCTGGCATGTACAAGAACTGATGTATAATTTCGTGGCCTTCCATTGAGCAGGCAGGCAAAAAGCCTGTTTTTCTGAAACTCCAGTTGCCCCAATTATACTTATTGTCTTGCTGGACAAAGGGGCCATGGGTTGGGTCACCACTGAGTGCTTCACCCTGGTATTAAGTAATCAATGTCCTTGCCCCCAACCTTCACCTTGACCATGCGGTCTTTGGGGGCATCCGAGCCCAGTCCCCTTCAGTCCATTGGTCCCCCTGTCAAGCTAAACAGGGTAGTCTCATCCTTTCCTGAGTTTCTTGCTTGGGGTCACCCTGTTCCCCTGCCAACTGAGGACACACATTTTTCCAGTGCCCCATCTCTTTACAGTGGGCACACTGGTTGCGCTGTAGACGTGGCTGATTCAACTGGGTGTTTTTCCTAGGGCCCCCCTTGCCCTGCCCCTTTGAATGGGTTCCTCTGATAGCTGTGGCCAGCAAATCAACATTTCACTGGTTTTGTCGCTCCTCCTCTCGGCGGCTTACTGCATCTCTATTCACAAATACCTGATGGGCTATTTCCAACAACTGTGCAGTGCTCATGGCTGTGAACCCATTCTGTTTTTGTAATTTTCTCCTGATATCATCTGCACTCTGACTAACTACAGTTCACCATGTGCTGATTCTCTGGGTCCTCAGGGTCAAAAAGAGTATACATGTGGTAGGCCTCACACAGTCTTTCATAAAACTGGGCTGGCCTTTCATCTTGTCCCATTTGTGACTTTTTGTGCTCCTTTTCTTACTCCCTCCAGTAAGGCCTCTCTGTATCGAGTTAGCCTCTGCATGCCCTCAGGGGTATTTGGGTCCCACTGAAGGTCGGTTCCTGGTAACTGGGTCCTTACATACTCCTGGGGATTTTGGTAATCTGCTGGAACATGCTCTTCCAGCCATTTAGATGCCGCCTGGAGCGCTCTTCACCTCTCATCAGTGTTAAAAAGATACATGAGCAACTGGTGACAATCAGCCCAAGTGGGGTTATGACTTAGGATGACATCTGAATTAGGTTAATTAAAGTTAGCAGTCTGTCATTGTAAGATGGGCTGTTATTCTTCCAGGTTATGACGTCGGACGAAGTGAATGGTAAGTTCATGAAGACATGCCTTTCCACCATATGCCCGTCCTCATCTACTCCCGTATACTGCTGCTCTCTCAGGGGTATTTGCACTCCAGCCTTGGCTGCAAACAAGCCACCAGGGGAGGAGACCCACTGAAAAGCGGGTTGCTATGGGAGGAGTGCCTCCTGAGGCCACGCTTCCTTTTCTTTCTACTCTGGGTGGTCTAGGAGGGTTCAGACCTTGCAGAGGCATGGAGATCTCTGGCTCTGGAGAGGGGGGTCTCTCCTCCTGGTAAGGAGGGGATGTTGGACCCTGGAAAGAGGGTCCTCTGGTGCCTAGTTAGGCAAGATCTTAGAAGCCTGCATCCCCTGGCAGGTAGAGCAAGATTTTTCCCTAACTGCCTGTCCCTTTGCTACTAACACTGATGCTGCTTGGCCTCTTAACCACTGTCGGGGGGTTAAAACTAACTGTAACCAAGAATCTATGTACGGAAATTGGTCAAGGTGTCCTGGCTTGCCTGCAACCTGTGCCACACTTTGGAGACAAGGGACCTGTCCAAGCTCCCTTCTGTTGGCCAATCTGCTTCTAATGCTGGCCAGGCTACTTCATACAGAGTTTTAAGTTTTTTTGGCATCATGGTGGCATCATAATCTCCACTAAAGCCCTTCTTGAAATACTTTGGCATAGTTCCCAACGGAGTGGGTTTACTCTGCATTTTACCCATCTCCCTCCAGCCAAGTCAGAAACAGAAACAAGTTTAAGGTGCCAAGACTGGCTTACAGAGTCACAAAATTAAAACCAAAGTGCTGAGATTGGCACGCACACACAGACACAGACACACACACACACAAGAACAAAACCAAGGTGCCAACTCAGTGTGCTCTATCATGACTGCCCTCGCAGCAGGTAAGCTATTCCCCTATGCACTATGTCGGCTGCCAGGTCAGCAGGCCCTATCCCGCTTTTTGCTGGCTCTTAGGACACACACACGCAAGAACAGAACCAAAACCCCAAGATGCCTACCTTGGCACACACACAGGAACAAAACCACAACCAGGGTGCTGACTCAACGTGCTCTATCACGAATACCCTGGCAGCAGGTAAGCTATTCCCTGCTGCAGTATGTCAGCTTCCAGCTCAGCAGGCCCTATCCAGCTCTTTGCTGGCTCTTAGGACACACACACGTAAGAACAGAACCAAAAGCAAGGTGCCTACCTTGACACACCGTGAGTGATCAGGCCACGCTTCCACCCAGTGGGGTGGGCCAGTGAGGCTTCCCAGAATTAATCCTACCAAGTTTCTGACGTCCGGACTCTGGGCCTGCCAGTTCCTTCTCAGGGTTCGAGCTTCTGCGCTGGATCCCCATGGGCCTGCCTGGACCTGCTGTGGGAGAAGGGTCCACTGGGTCCAATGCCTACCCGGGAGCGTTCTCAGGACCCTGTCACCAAGCTGGCTGGAGTCTCCACGAGGATGCTCTGCAGGACAGGGCAAAGCTGCCTGGGAGGCTGTCCTGGCTGTCCGCCAACCGAAACTGGATTCCCGGTCAGGGAACCAAAAATGAAACAGGAGCTGTGAGGAACAAACCTCTTGCACACCAAACTGAGGAAGGAAGTGGCTTTTTATTCTGCCGGGAGCTGTTGGGGACTACGGCCTCATTCACTGAGCTCCCCGAGCTGCAGTTTCTCTCCCCTTTTGTAGGCTTACAACACCAAAGGGGAAACTGAGGCGGAACTATGTCATTGTCCATTTGCTGGATGTCTGACCTTACAATCTTTTGGCTTCATTAATTTGCTAATTCATATGTAGTGTGACTGGGGACCGGAAGGGGAGGGGGCCTACAGAGACAAGACAGAAGTACAAGCTGTTTGTTGGCAGAGGTGTTTCCAGGAGGGAGCCTGGGCCGTGGAGACGTGGGGGCTTGACCCCAGTACCGGGCTCCAGCACGCAGGGATAACATTCATTTGCAGCTCTTTCAAGGTTAGCAGATAGCAGAGACACTGGGAACTAAAAAGGGAGTCATTTTCCCAGTTCTTTGGTACTTATTGTATTGTATTGTATTTTTATTTTCCTTCTTCACCCTCCTTCCCATCTGGAAGTGGGGAGGGAGGAGGTGAAATAGAAGGAGACAAGGGGGTCTCCCCTCTCAGACAAATCAAACATACTCTGTAAGTCCTTAGATTTTAGTGTTAGAGATCCCCTGAGCAGGAAAGACAAACACATACCTGAAATACATGTCTATCACTGTTAGAACAAATCTCTAGCCTTTCCAGGATGGAAGGGACCTAATGTAGTCAACTGGCCACCAAGGTCTCCTTCGGGGATAGTGCCATATCAGTGGCTCAGCAATGAGCTCTGTTGCTACCATACTGGACATTTGGCAACATCAGTAGCTGGATCAATCTTGGTCAGTGGGAGCCCATGCGTAGCCTCCATCCCTGACACTATGGCCACTTCTTCCTAAGCTCATTGTGCTTGCTTTAGGGTGCCCATGACGGAGGCTGACTGGCATCTGTCCAAGTCATTTTGTCTGCCAGGTTGTTTAGTGCGTCTTCTGTGATGGATGTTTTCCGGTGGGCATTCACATTTGATATGAACATCTTCACACTTTGTTTTCTCTCATTGGTCCATCCACATCCCTTTACCCTAAGCTTCTTAGTGCCCATTCTTCCAATAGTTCCGTTTTAGGCACCTGATCAACTGTCCAAAACAGTCACCGCAGTCCATGAAAATGGGTATCGTCCAACCTCAGGCAACTTCTCTCTCCACACAGAGTGGATGCCCAGAAGCACCACCCAAGGCTCCTGCCCACTGGGAGGATTTCCCCTCAAAGCTGCTTTTCAAGTCCACTCCTGAGTGGCACTGTAGTGCAGTTGACATCCATTTTTGGCTTGCTCCCATATACCAAACCAATCCATGCGTGAACCAAGCTGGAGTTTATTCCCACCCTGGCAGTTGGTCATTAGGAAGCCCTCATACAGCCATAGATGTGAGCCCAGTGAGAAATGCTGGTGCATCAATGGTGATAATATGGGGGTCTGCTCAGTGACCACTGTGATTTTCTGATGTCCAGCCAGTCCAAATCTCTTTAGACAGTACTATGACAGAGAGTGGGAGAGTTAAAATCGTCCTGGGAATAGACTGTAAACATAAACTGTTGTCTGTTCCAAAAAAATGTAAAAGGTTTCTGATCCTCTTTTTTTGTTGTTGTTGACAGGATCTGGCTCTATCACCCAGGCTGGAATGCATTGGCTCAATCTCGGCTCACTGCAACCTCCTGCCTCCTGGGTTCAAGCAATTCTCCTGTTTCAGTCTCCGGAGCAGCTGGGATTCAGGTGTGCACCACCACACCCTGCTAGTTTTTCTATTTTTAGTAGAGAAGGGGTTTCATGTTGGCCAAGCTGGTCTCAAACTCCTGACCTCAGGTGATCCACCTGCCTCAGCCTCCCAAATGCTGATATTACAGGCGTGAGCCACCATGCCTAGCCGAAAATATCTTAAGTTAAAAACAATTAAATACACCTAACGTATCAAACATCATAGCTTAGCCTAGCCTACTTTTTTTTTTTTTTTTTTTTGAGACAGAGTTTCACTCTTGTCACCCAGGCTGGAGTGCAATGGGCAATCTCGGCTCCCTGCGGCCTCCACTTCCCGGGTTCAATTGAATCTCCTGCCTTAGCCTCTCAAGTAGCTGGGATTACAGGTGCCCGCCACCCACCCAGCTAATTTTCGTATGTTTAGTAGAGACAGAGTTTCACCATGCTGGACAGGCTGGTCTCAAACTGCTGACCTCGGATGATCCATCCACCTCAGCCTCCCAAAGTGCTGGGATTACAGGTGTGAGCCACCACACCCTGCAAGGCTAGCCTCCTTTGAGTATGCTCAGAACACTTACATTAGCCTACACTTGGGGAAAATAATCTAATACAAAACCTATTTTATAATGAAGAGTTTTAATATCTCATGTAATGTACGGAATACTGAAAGCAAAAAACCATGCTCACTACTGCTACCCAGCACCCCAGAGAGCGTCACAGCACATATTACTAACCTGGGAAAATATCAAAATTCAAAAACTGAATTTAGTTTCTGCTGAATGTGTATCACTCTCCTGCTATCATAAAGTCAAAGAAACATTAAGTCAAATCATTGTAAGTTGGGGACCCTCCGTACTCAGCTGAATTTGTAATACTCCACTGTCACTCTCCATTTGCTTTTTGTAAGAACAAGATTAGTGAATTAAACGGAGGTGCACTGGGGGACAGCATCCCTGCATTCTTTGTTTTTAAAGGTGCTACTAATCACTGACATTCCCCTTAAGATGAAATATTGTTTTTGATTTATTGGTAGATGGTGAGAGGGGTGGCTTCAGAACTTTCCACCTGGTCTTTTCCATCACAATAGCTCTTTCTTTTTTCTTTTTTTTTGAGATGGAGTCTCGCTCTGTTGCCCAGGCTGGAGTGCAATGGCATGATCTCGGCTCACCATGACCTCCGCTTCCCAGATTTAAGTGATTCTCCTGCCTCAGCCTCCCAAGTAGCTGGGACTACAGGCATATGCCACCATGCCTGGCTAATTTTTGTATTTTTAGTAGAGACAGGGTTTTACTATGTTGGGCAGGCTAGACCTTGTGATACAGCTGCCTTGGCCTCCCAAAGTGCTGGGATTACAGGAGTGAGCCACTGCACTGGGTCACAATAGCGCTTATCATACAGGTCAAGAAACCAATGTGCAGGTTGTACTCCCTACCAAGTAAGTCCATTCTAATGAGACATTCAGATACTGGAAAAAATGGCCACTGTAAGCCAGACCTGGGTAATGATTCCACCATGTGCCCCCACTAACAAGGAGGCCATGGTGATGCCTTGGGTGATGCTTTGGGTCTCTGTTTCAAAATCAGCTCAGATCTAGCAGCAGGCAATCTAACTCCAAAATCCCATCTTAGCATCCATTTCCTATCCCTCCCAGCACAACCTTTCACAAGTTGTTTTCTCCAAGAAGCAAATTCTGTGATGGAAACTAGCAGAAAATTTCTAAGGGAACACTCTCAGGATAGACACCTGTGAGGGGAATGGAAGGAAGTAAAACTGAGTAAACAAGAAATTGAGTTACAAAGTAGTCCCAGCAAAACCTGAGCCGACCCTGTGGGAAGTTTTGAATCTGTATGACCCTTCTGAGTTCAGCCCTTCATATGCCCACATCAGCCAGTCACAGGATGCAGGCTGCCCTACAAAGCAGCATGACCTTGGGAAAGGTGGCTCTCTCCAGTGGAGGCTAATTTGAGTAAGTCCTCAGTTCTTCAGTAGGGATGTGAACAGTACAGAACAGAGTCCATGACGGTGATGCTGGGAGGCTTTTCAGAACTAAGGGGAACAGAGACGGAACTATCTTTCAGGTGAGGAAGTGCTTTGAGACATATAACCCTTTTGCTAAGGCATAATTGCTTTCTTCATCTGCTAGTTAGTATGATTTGATTCTGATTACAAAATGTGTGTTTCTGTAGAATAAGTTTAAAGTTGTTTTGTTAATAAGACTTCTAGAGAAACGTCTGGCCAAAAATAACTGTTTCCTGTGTTTAGAACAAGAGATCCGAGACAGCTTATCCTTTGGTTATATCTCTGCTTTAATATAGTAACATCTGAAATACACAGATATCCAAGAAAAAAAGATAAAGCAGTATGAGGTATTGAGAGCACAACTGTGCTTCAATTTGGGAGTTAGTTTTGGGTGTTACGTAACAGCAATCATACTTGTAGATAAACATGTCCACCAGCTCTGCAAACACATTCAAAAGTAATAGTATAATATACTTCGCACTGTAAAATATGTCAAACACCCCACTGTACAAATTCACCGTGTTTCATTGTTTTTTTAATTTGTTTTTATCAGAAAAGGGCATATCTATAATTCACAATCCAAGTCAGATTCTTAAGTATGAAATACTGCCTGCCAATTTGCTTCTCGAGCTATTTTTTTAAATATAATTTATTTTTTAATGCCATTTTATGACCATGGAAATCTAATTTCATGATGATGTTGGTTGAATATGATACTAAAAAATGCAGGTATTTTCAAGAACAATGAGATAGATAACAGCATTAAGGCATAATCCTTTAAGAATTCATGAGAAAAAAAGGATGATAAAACTTAAGCTTCTTTTACAGATGTTTAAAAACTTCTATAAAAATTTTTGTCCCAAGATTAACCACTTAATGGCAATCATTAACCATGGTACACAAAATATGCTGAATACACTGCCTGGTGTCAAGGTGGGAAAATTCTCTTTTACATTGTAAAATCCTCTTCTGATCCAGGTTGACCCAAGTCCTGGCTGTCTGAGGGCAGGTTCCTGTCAAAAGACATAAGGTTGTCATGGAAAGCATCACGTTCATCTACTAGTTGGTAATCCTGTTCCATTTCTGTTAGGAAGTCATTCCCAGATCCTGATCCAGAGCCGGAGCCAGAGCCAGAGCCTGATCCAGAATAGTCCTCAGAAAGCGGGAAGATACGAGTCAAGTCCTGGAATCTTGTCTTTCTGAAATATGAAAGAAAAATGGGAAGAAAACAGTAAAGTTTGATATATGGGAAAGATAATTATAATATTTTTTTTAAGATAAGGAAATAAATGCAGCCATTCAGTTGCTCAAATTAAGAGAGTTAAAAGCTTCCCAATTATTCAATGTTTTTTTGTTTTGTTTTGTTTTGTTTTACTTTTTTATTTTTTTTTTAAGAGATGGGGTTTCTCCATGTTGGCCAGGCTGCTCTCGAACTCCTGACCTCAGGTGATCTGCCCACCTCGGCCTCCTAAAGTGCTGGGATTACAGGCGTGAGCCACCGCGCCCGGCCTCTATTCAACGTTTTAAAACAAACAAACAAAAAAACCGGTCAAATGTTCCTGTGTGTTTGCCTATACTTATTGCATCTGTCAACTCCACATCTACCTATTGTAGACTTGCATAAACAGTGTTAATTTGTTTTCACTAGCATATAAATTGTATATTTGAAATTTACTTAAGAAATCATTTTTAAAAGAAGACCTCTTGGCCCAGCGTGGTGGTGCATGCCTATAATCCCAGCTACTCAGAAGGCTGAGGTGAGAGAATCGCTTGAACCCAGGAGACGGAGGTTGCAGTGAGCCAAGATCGAACCGCTGCACTCCAGCCTGGGCAACAGAGCAAGAGTGTCTCAGAAAAAGACTTCTTTCTCTCTAAAGAAAGGACAAACTGCCGGGCACAGTGGCTCACGCCTGTAATCCCAGCACTTCAGGAGGCCGAGGCTGGTGGGTCAACTGAGGTCAGGGATTCTAGACCAGCCTGGCCAACATGGTGAAATCCCGTTTCTACAAAAAATACAAAAATTAGCCAGGCATGGTGGTTCGTGCCTGTAATCCCAGCTACTCAAGAGGCTGAGGCAGGAGAATCGCTTGAACCCGGGAGGCGGAGGTTGCAGTGAGCTCAGATCACACCACTGCACTCCAGCCTAGTCCACAAGAGCAAAATTCCATCCCCCACCCCAACCCCCCCAAAAGAAAGGACAAAAAACTAAGTCAGCCCAGAGAGGTGACTTTTTTACTAAATTAAAATTTCCATAAAAGTTCTAATAATTTACAGTACTTCAACAAAGCTCACTTTGAGAAATTCTTTGTAAAAAGCTAAGTTTTATATATACCAGCATATAAACATTCAATTTCCTGTAGAAAAATGACCCTGCCTCCAACTTGCATTCTTTCAGCTGAAGAGTGCTGAAAGGTAAGGCTGCCTTCTGGATTGAGTGTGATGGTTAGAAATTTAAAGAGCACAGGCCGGGCGTGGTGGCTCACGCCTGTAATCCAAGCACTTTGGAGGCCAAGGCGGGTGGATCACCTGAGGTCGGGAGTTTAAGACCAGCCTGACCAACATGGTGAAACCCCATCTTAAAGAAAAAAAAAAAAAGAAATTTAAAGAGCACAAAACGGCCAGAGGAATGGTGACAGTCTCAGTGACAGAACAGGGCAACAAAGCATCAGAAACAAAAGCTGAGTGTCACAGCCTGTAAGTCATTTCCTCCATGAAAATAATAAACCAGTGTACAACTGATTAGAGTTTTTATTCATCTATGCATTCAATAAATATTTGTGAACATCTGGTCCTTGTCCTGAGAGCCTGGGATAGAACAGAAGCAGACAGATAAAGTCCCTGCTCAAGAAGTTTTTAACTTAGTCGGAAAGACAGACAATAAGAAGTGAATAAATAAATCAAAAAAATCATAGGTGGTACAGAGAAAAGAAATTGACTAATGTAATAGTGAGTGACCAGGTGGTTACCTTAGCCTGGAGTGTCAGAGTTGGAAACACAGATTTGGTAGTTAAACTCACAGAACCGATGGAGGTCACCTAGAGAAAGCATGTAGATAGAGAAAGGGGGCCAGGACAGGGCCAGGGTCACACCAACATATTAAATATTGAGCAGAGGAAAAAGAACAACCAGAAAAGTAGGAAGAACCAGGATAAGACAGGGCATGGAAGCCCAGAGAAAAAAAGCATTTCAAGGGAGGGGTGGTCAAACTTTTTTTTTTTTTTTAAGACAGGATCTCCTTCTGTTGTGCAGGCTGGAGTGCACTGGCATGATCATGGCTCACTGCAGCCTCACCCTCCTGGACTCAAGCAATCCTCCCACCTCAGCCTCCTTTGTAGCTGAGACCACAGGCGTGAGCCACCACTCCCAGCTAATTTTTCTATTTTTTGAAGATAGGGTCTCACTATGTTACCCAGGCTGGTCTTGAACTCCTGGGCTCAAGTGATCCTTCTGCCTTGGCCTCATAATGTGCCGGGATTATACGCATGTCCCAGCCAGCTGCTTTTGAAGGCAACTAAGGGTGAAGTAAGCTGAAAATAGAGAAGTAACCAGTGACTGTGTCAACCAGCATGGAGTGTAGGAACAGAAATCCAGCCACAGGGGGGTGAGGAGAGGAGGGGGCAGACAGGCGGCCCTTTCAGGAGGTGTTACTGTGAAAAGAGCAGAGAAGGGCAACCACTGGAGAGGATGCAGAAACAAAGGAGAGATGTTGCCTAAACATAGGAGATACTAAAGTACTGATGGGAAGAAGACACTGGATTCAAAGAGATAACTGCAGAATGGAAGTCCTGGAGAAGGTGCATGGGAATAGGATACCAGCCACAAAGAGAGGTGGCCTTAGAAGCTGCAACAGCCAGGGCCAATCAGGAAACTTCTCCAGATATTTAACACAGAAGAAATTTCCCATACAGGTGATGGAGGAGAGGTGAAGCCAAATGGGGGTTAGCAAGGTAACCCAGAGATTAGCAACAGCAAGAAAATATTTCCCTCAGCTGGGTGCACGGTGGCTCATGCTTATAATCCCAGCATTTTGGGAGGCCAAGGCAGGGGATCACTTGAAGTCAGGAGTTCGAGACCAGCCTGGCCAACATGGCAAAACCCTGTCACTACTAAAAATACAAAAATTAGCTGGGCATGGTGGCATGCCTGTAATCTCAGCTACTTGGGAGGCTGAGGCAGGAGAATCGCTTGAACCCAGGAGGCAGAGGTTGCAGTGAGCTGAGGTCACACCACTGCACTCCAGCCTGGGTGATGAGAGTGAGACTGTCTCAAAAAAAAGAAAGAAAGAAAACATTTCCCTCCCTGGGCTGCAGGAATAATGGAAAGAGCTTGTGTATTTCCTGAGCCCAGGGACTAGAGGTGTCTGGTGGGAGCAGAGGCCATGGGTGAGACACAGTCCTGCCTGAGGTGCCCCCCAAGGCAGGGAGTAAGGAGAGGAAACATCCTCTCTCCCTTTCTCCCAAGCTCTCCAATCTCCCTTCCTTGCCTCCCATTGGCCAAAGTCAGCCACAACCCTGGGAGCCTGAGAAATGTGGATCCAAGGGGTCAGTTTCACTCCCACCCCACAGCCAATACAGAGCAGGGCCAGGGAAGGAAGGACAGGAGGATCTGAGGGCAAAAGGGCTTGCCATCCACACAGAAGCAGGGACCATTCTTCTGCAGTGACAAGAGGGAAAGCATAGAGTCAGGGTGAGAAGCAACGTCATGGCTTTGGGAAAGATTTGAGGAGAGGAGGAATGGTGTGCAAGAGTTCTTTTGGAGAATTTGAGCGATTCCCTTAACATTTTATTTTTTAATTTTAGTTTTAATTGTATTTATTTATTTAAAATGTATTTATTTTGAGACAAGGTCTTACTCTGTCACCCCAGCTAGAGTGCAGTGCCACACCATGGCTCACTTCAGCCTTTACCTCTCAGGATCAAGCAGTCCTCCCACCTCAGCCTCCAGAGTAGCTGGGACCATAGGCACTCATGGTTAATTTTTGTATTTTTCTGTAGATATGAGGTTTCTCCATGCCTGGCTAATTTTTGTCTTTTTCTGTAGAGACAGGGTTTCTCCATGTCACCCAGGCTGGTCTCAAACTCCTGGACTCAAGCAATCCACCTGCCTCGGCCTCCCAAAATGCCATGAGCCACCGCTCCTGGCCTAATTTCTAATTTTTTTTTTTTTTTTTTTTTTTTTTGAGATAGAGTCTCTCTGTCACTCAGGCTGGAGTGCTGTGGCACTATCTGGGCTCACTGCAACCTCTACCTCCTAGCTTCAAGTGATTCTCTTGCCTCAGCCTCCTGAGTGGCTGGGATTACAGGCATGCCACCGCCCACCTAATTTTTGTATTTTTAGTAGAAATGGGGTTTTGCCAAGTTGGCCAGGCTGGTCTAGAACCCCCGACCTGAAGCAATCTGCCTCAGCCTCTCAAAGTGTTGGGATTACAGGTGTGAGCAATGATGCCCAGTCACTAATTTTTAAACAGAGATGGGGTCTTGCTGTGTTGCCCAGGCTGGTCTCAAATTCTTGGCCTCAAGTGATCCTCCCACCTCAGTCTCCCAAATTGGTGGGATTACAGGCATGAGCCCTAATATTACTGCACCCTAACATTTTAGATTTAAATGAATTACTATTGAAACCAATGACTTAAAGTAATGGAGGATGCTGTAATATTACATTCGAACTTAATGCTGCCACCTTAAAGTAAGAATGCAGGAGTAGGACTGTAGAGTTGCATATTGAAGACTGTGATGATGTAATCACTAATGCAGTGAATACCAGTGATGGAGAAAGTCACCAGGGCTGGGAATGGTGGCTCACGCCTGTAATCCAGCACTTTGGGAGGCCAAGGTGGGAGGACTGCTTGAGCTTAGGAGTACATGACCAGCCTGGGAAAAATACAGAGACCCCTGTTTGTACAAAAAAATCTTTTTTTAGTCAGAGAAAAGTCTACTTACGGAAAAGCGTCAGTCCTCAGATAGGGGATCTTGTTCGATTCGCTTGGAAGTAGGTCGAACATTGGTCCTTTCTCTTCAATGCAGTTTGCAGAATTACTGTTGGGACTGCAGCGCACCCACTGGTATCTGGCTCTCTGCACAGGATAACCTGCCCAACAAGGAACCCACATTGTTACTAAGTATCTGCTACACAGCTTCTAATCACTCTGTCCTAAGAAGTTTTTATTTTTTTTATTTTTCGAGAAAGGGTCTCACTCTGCTGCCCAAGCTGGAGTGCAGTGCTGTGGTCACAGCTCACTGTAACCTTGAATTCCTGGGCTGAAGTCATCCTCCTACCCCAGCCAGCTGGGACTACAGGCGCACCACCACACCCAGCTAATTTTTTGTTTTTGTAGCAATGGAGTCTCACTATGTGCCCAGGCTGGTCTCAAACGCCTGGGCTCAAGCAATCCTCCTGCCTCAGCCTCTCAAAGTGCTGAGATTACAGGCATGAGCCACTGCACCCAGCCTGCCCTAAGAAGGTTTTAACTAAATACATTCTAAATTTGGTAAAAGACAAAATGTAGACAGATTTTATGCCCATTAATATAACAGCAGCACCCACTATGTGCCAACCTTTTATATAAATTGTCCTTCTCCAAAAAGTAGAAGAATAGGCTTTGGAAACAGCTACCTGGAGTGAAGTCCCATCTCTGCTGACCAGTTATGAAACCTTAACTTCTGTGAACCCTCACTGTAATAGGAAGAACTAATAGTGCCATAAGCCTATCACAAAAATTAAATGAGAAAATGCACATAAGGAATTTAACACAGTGCCAGGAACACAGTAAATGCTAGATAATATTAACTGTTGTTACTTTTGTGCTACTATCTCAATTTTACACAAAAGAAAATTGCAGCCACACAGGCGCTAAGTCAAGAATTCAGGATTCCAACCCACATCTGGCCCCAAAGTCCACATCTTTTTGCAGGGATGAATCAAATCAGGTTCCAAAAGGGGAAGGAACACACTGTGTAGTACTCGTGGTATTACAGAATTCTAGTTCTTGTGTTTTAAGGCTATACAGTATCCTTAGGAATGAAAAGTAGGTAACAAATTGTCCTGTGTCTTTGCACTCAGATTTCAAAAGAACAAGTCCCCTCTATTCACAGAGGATCAGGCAGCTTGGACTATCTGAGTCACAGCTTTTTCTGAATTTCATTTCTATGGAGAAGACTCCAAATCTGATGTCATGAGGTTATATAGGAGATTTATTTTTTATTTTATTTTCTTTTTTTGAGACAGTTTTGCTTTCTTGTCCAGGCTGGAGTGCAGTGGCTCATGGCAACCTCTGCTTTCTGGGTTCAAGCAATTCTCCTGCCTTAGCCTCCCAAGTATCTGGGATTACAGGCTCTCGCCACCACACCCAGCTAGTTTTTTGTCTTGTTAGTAGAGATGGGGTTTCACCATGTTGCCCAGGCTGGTCTCGAACTCCTGAGCTCAGGCAATCCAGCCACCTTGGCCTCTGAAAGTGCTAGGATTACAGGCGTGAGCCACCATGCCCAGCCTATATAGGAGGCTCTTTAATAGCTAATGAAATAAAATCTTCCTTCTTCAATTTAGCAAGGACAAAGGCCTAGTGGTGAGAAATACATCACCAACCTTCAAAAGGCTAATCTCCTCCCCACTCCAAGTATATACTTATTCTAACAAGTGCTAATAATTGCCTAGCAAGAAAGAGCATGTCTAGGGTTTTTGAAAGGCAGGGAGGGTGGTTTTAAAGCTCAGCACAAAATAATGGAAAACACTCAGATAAATTACAAGGAATCCACTCATAAGAAAATGGTAACCAAATATTTAAAAAGTGGTTTTTTTTTTTTTGAGATGGAGTTTTGCTCTTGTTGCCCAGACTGGAGTGCGGTGGCACAGTCTCAGCTCACTGCAACCTCCACCTCCTGGGTTCAAGTGATTCTCCTGCCTCAGCCTCCTGTGTAGCTGGAATTACAGGTGCCCACCATCACACCCAGCTAATTTTTGTATTTTTAGTAGAGACGGGGTTTCACCATGTTGGCCAGGCTTGTCTCGAACTCCTGACCTTCAGGTGATCCACCCACCTTGGCTTCCCAAAGTGCTGGGATTACAGGCGTGAGCCACCATACCTGGCCAAAAGTACTTTTTATGGAAAAGACAATGTGGCATTGTAGAAAAACCTATACTTAAAAACAAGTTGGGGGGATAGGGCAATAATTTTTTAAAAATAAAAGTAAAAATTAGCCCAGCATTTCGGGAGACCAAGGTGGGAGGATCACTTGAGCCCAGGAGTTCAAGACCAGGCTGGGCAACATAGAGAGACTCTCATTTCTACAGAAAAAAAAAAAAGATTTAAAAAATTTTAGGTGGATGTGGTAGCACACACCTGTAGTCTCAGCTACTCAGGAGGCTGAGGCAGGAGGATTCCTTGAGCCCAGGAGGTCACAGTGAGCCAAGATTGCACCACTGCACTCCAGCCTGGGTGACTGAGTTAAACTGTCTCAGAAGAAAAAACTTAATTTACAAAATTAAAAATAAATAAGGCTGGGCACAGTGGCTCATGCCTGTAATCCCAGCACTTTGGGAGGCTGAGGTGGGTGGATCACAAGGTCAAGAGATGGAGACCTTCCTGGCCAACATGGTGAAATCCTGTCTCTACTAAAAATAGAAAAATTAGCTGGGTATGGTGGCGTGTGTCTGTAGTCCCAGCTACTTGGGAGGCTGAGGCAGGAGAATCACTTGAACCCAGGAGGCAGAGGTTGCAGTGATCTGAGAGATTGCACCAATGCACTCCAGCCTGGCAACAGAGCAAGACTCTGACTCAAAAATAATAATAATAATAATAATTAATAAACAAATAAAAGGTCGGGTGCAGTGGCTCATGCCTGGGAGGCCAAGGCAGAAGAATTACTTGAGGTCAGGAGTTTGAGACCAGCCTGGCCAACATGGTGAAACCCCATCTCTACTAAAAGTACAAAAATTAGCTGAGTGTGATGGTGGGTACCTGTAATTCCAGCTACTCAGGAGGCTGAGGCATGAGAATCACTTGAACCTGGGAGGCAGAGGTCACAGTGAGCTGAGATTATGCCACTGCACTCTAGCCTGGGCAACAGAGTGAGACTCCATCTCAAAAAAAAATAAATAAATAAATAAAATGAGTAAGAAAATCAGAATACCACTTTGTGTGCATAATAGTTTCAACTATATCAACTGATATTGGGGGAAAACGGAAGGAAACACACAAAAATAACTATGGTGGTAGAGTCTTTGGTGATTTTTTTTCTCGTTTTGTTTTCTAAATTGCTATAATAAACAATATTCCTCTAAAAATATAAACATTAAAAGTCTAGTAAATATTCTCCCACTGGATTTTCTTTCTTTTCTTTGGAACTATATATTATTCTATCATAATCTTTCCTGTGATTCCTGAGTATAGCTGACAATGTCTGGTCTGGGAGAGCTGGTTGTCCAAAGTTAGGTCTGCCACTGCCTCAAGGCTGGGGATAAGGCAGGCAAAATGACCTTTCAATGTCTGCCCCTTACTGGCTGTGTGATCTTGGCCAACTTAACTTCCCTGTGCCTCAATTTTCTCATCTGTAGGATGGGGCAGTAATCGATCTAATAATGAGATACAAATGTTAGGTTCTCAGAATAGGACCTAGCACATAGAGCTCTTCATTGCTAGTTTTTCTCATGAGAAGAAGGACAACAATGACTATGATCTCTATAGTGAACAACTTGTAAATTTAAATTCAAATTTCCATTCTACCATTAAGTATCCTAGCCATTTAGTATCTCTAGGATTCTCAATGGTTTTTTTTTTTTTTTTTTTTGAGATGGAGTCTCGCTCTGTTGCCGAGGCTGGAGTGCAGTGGCCCCATCTTGGCTCGCTGCAACCTCCACTTCCCAGGTTCAGGTGATTCTTCTGCCTGAGAATCCCAAGTAGCTGGGATAACAGGGGCCCACGACCACTCCCAGCTAATTTTTTGTAATTTTAGTAGAGACGGGGTTTCACCATGTTGGCCAGGCTGGTGTCGAACTCCTGACCTCAAGTGATCCGCCCCTGTTGGCCTCTCAAAGAGCTGGAATTACAGGCATGAGCCACCGCGCCCGGCCTGGTTTCGCTGTTTCTTTCACCTTTTTTGATTCTTTCCTGAGGCAGCATTAGTTTGACATCTACTTGCTACTTAGATGTCTCTCCTTGTAGGTGAAATAAAAATCCAGCCTCTCCTCCAGCAGAGGGCGGTGTCTTCACACCTTATGCTGTCTAGACCAGCTCTTTCCAATAGAAACATAAAGGAAACCACATAGAGTTTTAAATATTCTAGTGGCCATATTTTTAAAAGTAAAAAGAAACAGGTGAAATTAATTTTAATACATTTTATTTAATCTGATATATTCAAAATATTATCCTTTAACGTATCATCAATATAAAAGTTATTAATGGGATATTTTGCATTCTTTTTTTCTTTTCTTTCTTTCTTTTTTTTTTTTCTTTTTGGAAACAGAGTCTCGCTCTGTCTCCAGGCTGGAGTGCAGTGGCAGGATCTCGGCTCACTGCAAACTCCACCTCCCAGGTTCAACAGATTCTCCTGCCTCAACCTCCTGAGCAGCTGGAATTACAGGTGCACACCACCACACCCAGTTAATTTTTGTATTTCTAGTAGAAACAAGTTCTCACCATGTGGGCCAGGCTGGTCTCAAGCTCCTGACCTCAAGTGATCCACCTGCCTTGGCCTCCCAAAGTGCTGGGATTACAGGCATGAGCCACCATGCCTGGCCTAATCATTGAACACTTTTAATGGGTATTTATATACCATTGTATGGTATGTAAACACTATCTCAACAAAGCTCTTTAAACGTTTTATAAAGAAATCAAAAGTAGAAGGTCTCCCACTCCAAACTTGGAGTCAATGATGTTAAATGTACTTTAAAAGAAAGAACACAAGTTACAGACACTAAATTCTTGACATGGCTATTTAAGGGTGTTGGTAGGATGTGAAAATTTACCGTTCCAGCCCCTGAGGTTGTGAGAGTATCTTGAGTCTATCATGCTTGAGATAAATGTCTCGTGATTATAGGGGGTATGCTCATGGACAGAAATGTTATCTTCCTAAAAGAACACTTATGGGATTTCTTGGTTAATTGTGTAGTGGATTCCAAGGGAAAGATGGTTTTTTTATTTGGATCCCATCCCTCACTGCCCAACTCCCCCCAACACCCCAAGTCCTGCTTTACCAAAATACTTTCTATGAGTAAATGTTACCAGAGCAAACAACTTTCTTCAGTGGTCCATACCTTTTTATATTATCATACTAACTTTTCCCCCAACATACATAATCACGATGTACCAGTTTCTTTTTCTTTCTTTCTCTTTCTTTCTCTCTCTCTTTTCTTTCTCTTTCTCTCTCTCTCTCTCTCTCTCTCTCTCTCTCTCTCTCTCTCTCTCTCTTTCTTTCTCTCTCTTTTGTTCTTTCTTTCTTTCTTGACAGAGTCTCAGTCTATCGCCCAGGCCAGAGTGCAGTAGGGTGATCTAGGCTCATTGCAATCTCCACCTCCTGGGTTCAAGTGATCCTCCTGCCTCAGCCTCCTGAGTAGTTGGGATTACAGGTAAAAGCCACCACGCCTGGCTAATTTTTGTATTTTTAGCAGAGACGGGGCTTCACCATGTTGACCAGGCTAGTCTTGAACTCCTGACCTCAAGTGACTCACCCACCTGGGTCTCCCAAAGTGTTAGGACTACAAGTGTGAGCCACCGTGCCCAGCCTAATTTCCTATTCTTAATGGAACTTTACTGTAGGCATGTTAGAGAAACTTAAGCAGCAACTACTATGAAGGGGTAAAGAAGACCATTTGATTCATTCAAAATGGTAGCATTATCTAAGCCAGAGTTACTTCCTTCTGCTCTATCAATTCCACAAGATGGATAAGCTTCCCCCACTCTTGCACAGTTTGACAAGCTATAAAAAGCTCCTAAGTTTACTTTCAATTTCTCCCTCAGCTCAGTAGGAAACGTTATAGCAAGAGCTACAGTCAAAGAATTTTTTTGTTTGTTTAAATAAAGAAAACCTCTAATCCATGAGCTGCAGTAGAAAGTCAATTCTGACTTTGAAATCAGACGACCAGTTCAGCCGTTAATTAGTTGTCACGGGTCTTGGGCAAGACTCACAAATTTTTTGCAAGAGGTTGATGTATATAGAAATAAGATGAGAAATGTCAGATCCAGTTTTCTGGTGCTAATTCCCCCTCACAGGGAATGTGATGATGATTATCAGAGAATAGATGTGAAATCACTTTACAGACAGCAGCACAATGAGTGGATCAATATCATTCCTGTGAGCTAGGAGACAGTGGACAGTGGGCACACGGAGGACCTGGCCCCCTTGGCCGCACCTGTTCATGGATATCCCATTTTCTCTCTTTATGGGCGTCATTGGAAAAGAGAAGCAATAAGAGTGTAAGATTCACAAGCCTCATCAAATCCCCTGGAGCTCTCCATTAAATAGATTCGTCATCTGTGCTCTCCAGGATTACCCACACATCCCCAAACTGCCATTTCTTTGTGCTAGGTAGACATAATTTTACCCCACATCTTAACTTGGGTGTGACTTATAGTAAAAATATACCACCACCAAATTCATATGTTGAAGTTCTAATCCACAGAATCTCACAGTGTGAAATTATTTGGAAATAGGGTCATTGCAGGTATAGTTAGTTAAGATGAGGTCATTAGGGTGGCCCTGATCCAGTGACTGGTGACCTTATGAGAAGATGGTATTAAGACACAGATGCGTGGAGGGAAAGCCACGTGCAGACAAGGGAGAAGGCACCATCTATAAGCCAAGGAGAGAGGCCTCAGAATGCGACCGACCCGCCAGCACCTTGATCTTGGACTCCCAACTCCAGAACGGGGAGAAAATAATTCTGTTGTTTAAGCCACCCAGTCTGTGGCACTTTGTTATGGCAGCCCGAGCAAACTACTACAGTAATCTGAAATGGTTTTGAATATGTTCAGTAAAAGCCAGCCAAAATCCTAGTTGACTTGATCAGCCAAACCAAGGGGCTAGATAAACATCTTTTATAAGACAGGAAGAATGTTGTTGAAGCATTTCTGGCATTATGTGGAGGTGTGAGGAAATGGTGTCATGACTCTTCACATCGCAGCCTTGTGCATCAGTCGCTCCCACGTGCAGCCATGGGGGAACATCTATTTCCCTGCGCACTCAGATGTGGGCACAAGCCCTTGAGCCTGATACCAAGAGCCTTTTATCGGAAACACCCAAGTTTGTCAGTTTCTCCCTTGTCTCTTTCTATGGTTTCCTTTTCTAACAAACAGCTAAACCTATGAGGTCGTGACATAAATGCTAGTATTCTACCCAATTTCATGATGAATTATTTTTTTCTTCATCTCTTTCTAATGAATCCTATACAAGGAACGTTGTTGTTTTCATTCTAGTTTTCCTTAATGAATGTTAGCGGGAAATTCATGTTTCTGGGAAATTTTAGAAACATACAGACTCACGTATCTCTGGTTGTGGTGTGCCTAGCACCGCCCAGCCACTCAAGACTGTATTAAAGTGTGGACCTCATTGCTCGTGATCTTGTCAGACCACACGGTTCTTAGGGAGTTATTTCATCAAGCTGAAGACATTCCCTAAACAATCCAAGTGGAGTCTGTTCCCTAGATTGACAATGTTTTATATTTTAAAAATACTTAGATTCATAAAGTTCTGGTAACATTACTTGTTCTTTTTTCAGTATTAACATTTAGAAGAAAATGAGATTTTATAAATTTCCAACATAAAATGAATGTCTCTGCGATCATCTGTAAGATTTCATCTCTACATCATGACAACTGAAAGTCGCTTTGACGAAACAAATCTAGGACGTGTATGTCATTGTGACTCAACATTTCCCTTACCATTTGGGGGAACCTAGTGTTTTTCTACTTTAAGTTCTGCTATCTCTCTATCAGGCCATGACCTCTTTCTTATTTAGACATGACACCTTATTTATCAAAGGAGAACAAATTGTATTTTTCTTACAAACTGATCATTTTTATTGTCTTAGTCGTTAGAGGTTTTAAGTTGTTTCAGTCTGACTAAACAACATGAAATGATAGATAAACCTAGGAAGATATTTCTGCATATGATGTTTCTCTGAGCAAAGAGCACAAATACCACATTCTGTGGCCTTCTCTTTAAAATCTGAGAGTGTTTGCATTAACTATGTCTAACCATAATTGAGTTTTCAGTAAGAACCAAGTTTATCTCAAAAAAAAAACAAGAAAAAGGCCAGGTGTGGTGGCTCATGCCTGTAATCCAAGCACTTTGGAGGCCAAGGCGGGTGAATCACCTGAGGTCGGGAGTTCAAGACCAGCCTGACCAACATGGTGAAACCCCGTCTTTAATTAAAAAAGAAAAGAAAAGAAAAGAAAAAAATACACACAATCAAATTCACCCCAGTTGAAATATAACATCTCCCAGTGTTAAAACAACAATGACACCATCACAGTGCACTAAAACTTGGGGCTGATATAGACACTTAGGGTTAGGCAGAAACCCGCAAACACTCAAAGGTCCCATCTCCTCCATGCAACAGGCACAGGAGTCACTTTCTAGATTCCTTTTTTGAGCTTCCAAAATTTATAAACCTCACATTTTCATCCCAAAATAAATTAGCACATTTCAATCATTGTAAGAGTATACAAGACTGAGCGTGCCTCAGAGTTTAATTTTTCTTGGTACCAAACTTAACTGAATTCATATTAAAGGGTTCGGCCACCCCAAATCCTTTTTCTCTGCCTCCTGTCCTACAGTATTATATAATCTGTGCCTTAAAATGGATATAATGACCTGTATGGTCTCTGGGACTTACAGAGAAGATGGCTGGGGAACAAGACTCCTGAGTCTTACCTTGAACTGAGGATTCCAGAACCAGGATGAGGGCAAGAGCCAGGACGAGCTGACTGCATTTGAATAGCTTCTGCATCATGACCAACTCCGTTCAGCTTTCCCGGCTGCACACCAACTTCTTGGTTAGGAAATGTAGCAGGGTGCTCTCTGTCCCTTTTAGAAAAGGTTCCGAAACCTCAAACCCTGCCCAGAACACACGTCATAATTTCCTGAACAAATAGGAAGAGATCCACATCAAAACCCAGAAAGAAAGGGGGAAAAAAAACACAGTAAAATAACTATTCATACCATTATGAAACTGGACTGGACTGCCCCCAGGCCTGCTTCTTCAGAAGTTTTGTTGTTTGCCACTTGCCTGTTAGACACTTTTTTTCCCCACCGAAATAGCAGAATCAGCATTCGGGACGGTTTGTTTTTCCTTTCTTCAGGTAACAATCTAAACATGAAATTGCTAATATTAATCTGCTGCATTTCTCATGTGTTAAGGGACCTAGGTGCTGCCTTTTCATCACTGAGCACTTTCAACATAAAATGTTGTCTGCATTTTCTTTCTCACTGAGGAGTTGCACACCTCACTGAGCCAGGCCTGTGAATTGAAACTTCAAAGCTGAGCTCTAACCTTCAAGAATGAGTTGTCGGCTTTCAGATGAACAGTGTCTTCTTAAACTCAGTTTCTTTCATTGGATCATTGGCTGTCTCTCTCTACCTCAAGAACACAGGATTTTCAGTTACAAAGACCATGGTAGAACAGAAAAATTCAGCTGGGCGCAGTGCCTTCTGCCTGTAATCTCAGCACTCTGGGAGGCCAAGACAGGTGGATTGCCTGAGCTCAGGAGTTCCAGACCAGCCTGGGCAATACGGTGAAACCCTGTCTCTACTAAATACAAAAAAAAAAAAATTAGCTGGGTGTGGTGGCCTGCGAATGTAGTCCCAGCTACTCAGGAGGCTGAGGAAAGAGAATTGCTTGAACCCGGGAGGTGGAGGTTGCAGTGAGCCAAGATCGCACCACTGCAGTCCAGCCTGGGCAACAGAGCGAGACTCGGTCTCCAAAAAACAAACAACAACAAAAAAAAAAAAAACAGAAAAATGCTTTACATTTCTCTCTCCTTCACATTGAGCATTTCTTATGATTAGATTCCATTTCTACTTTTATCTATTCTCCTAGTCAAAATTTTCAACTTGAGTTTTGGGTCATCTGGCCTTGAATAAGCTAGAAATCAGGAACGAGAGAGAGGTTGTTCTCACAGTGAGCTACTGGACCTCAGAAAACAACACAAACCTCTGCCGCATGTAAATAAAGGAACAGCATTTTCCCTGGGCATGCTGCAGATTTCTGGAGGACTAGGCCTGCATATTAAAATTATACAATAAATACAAGACTTTCATCCATCCTTGCCCTTGAGACATATAAATTTTCCTTACTTCCTTACAAGATTCAACCACTCTCCATTTCAACATGTCTATCCCTACCGTTCCCCCAGACGGCTTAATGCATGTGCCCCATTTTCCATTTTCATCCTCGCCCTTGCCTGGCCTTGGATAGGAGGGAGGAGTTTCCTTTCCCTTGTTTTAGGCTTCCTGCTGATTCCTTTACCATTTCCTGCCAAGGACAGAGCCTCGCAATCTAATAGCCGTGGTGCAAGAACACAAAGAATGCACATTTTGACCCTCCTCAGAAGCCCCTTGAATCAGCCAAAAGTGTGTCCTCCAACCCAGGGTGTCTCCAAGCTCAGTAACCAACCCCAAAATGCACTGGCCCAGCAAGCTTTCCACCACGGGACATTGGTTTCAGTTTGAAATATCAACTGTCATCTTTGGTCCTTTTTAATATAACTCCCAATTGAAAATCCTGGCACCAAAACAATAGTCCCTATCAATAGCTTCAACGAGCTTGCTGCAAATCCCCAGAGCTGATTAGGGCTTGTGCTTTAAAATGGTAATTTTAGGGGCTTTTTCCATTTGGGAACTTCATTTTTTTCTTTCTCTGGGTCATAGCGTTTTCTTGTTTTTTGTTGTTGTTGTTGTTCCTTTGTTTCCCTCGCTCTGTCGCCCAGGCTGGCACAATCTCGGCTCACTGCAACCTCTATCTCCTGAGTTCAGCTAATTTTTTTTCCTTTTAGTAGGGATGGGGTTTTGTCATGTTGGCTAAGCTGGTCTCAAACTCCTGACCTCAAGTGATCCAACTGCCTCAGCCTCCCAAAGTGCTGGGATTACAGACGTGAGCCACAACACCCAGCTCATGGTGAATTTTAAAGCACAGGTGCAGTATTCATAAGCATTTGCTCTTCTCCCTCTATACTGATAACCAAGTTTCTTTTTCCAAGAAGTCCTCTAGTCTCACTTCCGTAGCCTTCTTCAAGCTGTAGGGGAGCAGGACACATGCATGCAGCAGTCAGAAGTCCTGGGTCCAAGCCCTTGTCCTTCACTTATCAGCTGAGCCATGCTGGACCACTCACTCTTCACGTGTCCCTTGTTCTAGTTGTAATGACGGTGTGGGAAGCCAGTGAGAGGATGTCCTCAAGAGCACATGGCACACATGGTGACGGAAGCATTGGCAACAGTCCTCGGGGCTGGGCACAATCTTGCCCAAAGATTCCACCATTAACCCAATAGGACCCACGTCTTTCCCTAAATGTCAATCTACGATATGAATGTTTTCCACAATTTTAAACAAACCCTATATCAGACTTAATCCTTCTTTCACCAGGCAACCTGAAATGCACCTACTTTACTTCACATTCAGATGATTTGCCCATAAAATGAGTATTCTTATCCCTTAACAGTCACCTGGAACATGACAGAAATCAGTTCCTGTTATTTAAGAAAGTAACAGGTGGCTGTTGGGGAGCAGTGGCTCCCACCTGTAATTCCAGCACTTTGGGAGGCTGAGGCGGGCAGATCACCTGAGGTCAGGAGTTTGAGACTAGCCTAGAAAACATGGTGAACCCCTGTCTCTACTAAAAATGTAAAAAAATTAGCTGGGCGTGGTGGCAGGCATCTGTAATCCCAGCTACTCAGGAGGCTGAGGCAGGAGAATCACTTGAACCTGAGAGGCGGAAGGTGCAGTGAGCAGAGATTGTGCCATTGTGCTCCAGCCTAGGCAGCAAGAGCGAGACTCCATCTCAAAAAAAAAAAAAAAAAAAAAGAGAGAGAGAGAAATTGAAGTTATAAGAAGAGATACCGAGGGCAGCATGAAACTGCACAGAGGAGCAACTCCAAGGCTTATTTCTTTTTTAAAGCTCCAGGTTAAAGATTCCACCACTAGCAGCCTCTAAGACTTTTGCCTGGCTCTTCATTAAGAGGGTCTTGACTCTGAACTGGGCACTGCACCAAAAAAAAAAAGAACAAACAAACAAAAACCAGTAAATAGATACAGCACCAAATCTGTATGTCTCTAGAGGCTTAAAAGATGGCCCTTGCATGAATTTTTGATTTCTAGAACTAGAAGGGACCTTAGAAATCGTCCAGTTCCCTCACTCAGGTGAGAAAAATGCAAGTCCAGAAAGGTTAAATGATTTGCCCCTGCTTAGAACTCAAGCTTCCTAATCCATGCCCTGGGATAGAGGAGGAATGAGGGGAAACAAGACTAAGATTTGTAAATAATCGACTAAGATTTGTAAATAATCAGATTTGTAAACAAATCTGTAAATAAGATTTGTAAATAATCAGCAAATAATTGGCTCACCCCTGTAATCCCAGGACATTGGGAGGTTGAGGCTGGCGGATCACAAGATCAGGGGATCGAAACCATCCTGGCTAACACAGTGAAACCCCATCTCTATTAAAAATACAAAAAATTACCTGGGTGTGGTGGCATGCACCTGTAGTCCCAGCTACTCAGGAGTCTGAGGCAGGAGAATCGCTTGAACCAAGGAGGTGAAGGTTGCAGTAAACTGAGATTGTGCCATTGCACTCCAGCGTGGGCAACAGAGCGAGACTTCAGCTCAAAAAAGAAAAAAAAGATTTGTAAATAATCAGAAGCCCTTTTTAGAAGTTCTTTTTGTTATTTTCTTGTAGAGGTACATGCTAATCATTTCTGTTTAGCATGATAAAATGACTAGGATTTGCTTCTAAATAATCCGGTTTGAGGGGGGATGGGAAGGGTATAGTAGTGGTTTGATACCTGCTGAAGTTGAGCTGAAGGTTCATTATACTATCCTCCCTACTTTAATATATTTTTGAGAATTTCCATAATAAGCCAGCACAGTGGCTCACACTAGTAATCCCAGCTTTTTGGGAGGCTGAGGCTGGCGGATCACTTGAGCTCAGGAGTTTGGAACCAGCCTGAGCAACATGGCAAGACCCTGACTCCACAAAAAAATAGTAAAATCAACTGGGCATGGTGGCTCGCACCTGTATTCCCAGCTACTTGGGAGGCTGACTTGAGCTAGAGAGGTGGAGGTCTCAGTGAGCCAAGATCTTGCCACTGCACTGCAGCCTGAGTGACAGAGCCAGACCTGTTTCGTAAAAATTTTTTTTCCATAAAACTTCTAAAAACGTATCCTTTTAAAAAGATATCTTCATTTTACTTAGAGTCCATATAAATGAGAAAACATCTGATTTTTAAAAAGATGTTGCAGAAAAAAAGCATGATTTTTAAAAAGTGACTCATTTTTTTCATGGATCTCAGGCATCTTTGAGTTTCCTGTTATTTTGGTTCTACTTCCATTCCCACCCTCAATCATTTAGTGGACAGGGAGACTGTGGCCAAGACAGAAAATAAGATTTCTTTTTTTTCTTAAGACAAAATCTTTCTATATTTCTCAGGCTGGACTCAAATGCCAAGGCTCAGGCAATTCTCCTGCTTCTGCCTCCCAGGTAGCTGGGACTGCAGTGCCTGGGCAGAAAACGATTTTGATGCTTCTGGTCCCAAGGGAGGTAGGTACCTAAAAGTTGAGAAGCTTAGGGTTATTGTGGTTTTTTTTTTTTTTTTTTTTTTTTTTTTTTTTTTTTTTTTTTTTTTTTTTTT
>PVKP010022703.1:0-37343 GCA_004027715.1 Plecturocebus donacophilus | reverse complement strand
AGCAATTGCATAGCATTTCACAGGTTTAAATAAAATATTGGTTGGCTGCTTATTTGTTATTTTCATCCCCTATTCCTTCCTGTCTCCATTGTTAAGCACAATTATTGGCATAAAAGAGGTTTTTAATACCCATTTTTAGACTGTATTCTAGCCTGGGCAATAAAACAAGAATCCCATTCTCTCTCCCTCTTTCTCTCTTTTTTTTTCTTTCTTTTGCTGTTTCTTTCTCTCTCCTTTTCCCTCTTTTTTCTAAAATCTCTTCCTCTTTCTCTCTTTCATTCTTTTTTTTCTTTCTTTTGCTAAAAAAAAAATAAAAAAAATAAAAAAAAATAAAAAAGAATAATTGAATTGTTTGAATCACAAAACATAAATGCTTCAGGTGATGGATATGCCATTTACCCTAATGTGATTTACACATTGCATGCCTTTATCAAAATATCTCAAACCCATAAATATATACATCTACTATGTACCCACAAAAATTGTAAAAGTTAAAAAAATGCACTCTATTAAGATAACAAACTAAATTGAAGCTATACGAATTACTTTTGTAAACATGTAGATTTTAATTAATTTTACTCTTTAATATTGTTTCCCCTTCAACTCATTTTGTCATTTTAAAAAATCTTTATAAATTGTAGAGTTTCTCAAATAATATTCATTTATAATTACAAAGTAAATGAATTGAAAATTGCATACCTAAAATTACAAGCATTGAAGCTTTCAATGCACTGCAATTTACCATTTTTTTAACTAATAATTGATTATGCAACAACTCTGACTGTTGTTGAATCCTCATGAAATCGTTCTTCTAAATTCTCGAGAAATATCAGATTTTTCAATAAAGTTCCCACTCCAGCTTTAGATTCTGTGTCAGTTCATTTTTGCACTGCTATAGAGATCCTACCCAAAACTGGGTGAATTTTAAGAAAAAAGAAGTTTAATTGACTCACAGTTCTGCATGACTGGGGAAGCCTCAGGAAACTTACAATCATGGCTGAAGGTGAAGGGGAAGCAAGGTATGTCTTACATGACAGCAGGCCAGAGAGAGAGAAGGGGTAAGTGCCAGACGCTTGTCAATCAAAGCACCAGATCTCATGAGAACTCACCCACTGGCATGAGAACAGCATGGGGAAAACTGCCCCCCTGATCTGATCACCTCCCACGAATTCCTGCTTCAACATATGGGGATTACAATTCAGATTACAATTTGAGATGAGATTTGGGTGGGAACACAACCAAACCATATCTATTTTTCCTTAATTTCTCAATTAAGTGGAAAAATTTTCAATATATTTTTATTTTGTCTTGTCTTCATTCCAAACATAAAGAGAAAGCATTAAAGGAGTTCCTTTTGTGAAACACAAAGGAGAAATATAATTCAAGGTGAAGCTAGTTTCTCTAACTTTGGACAAGTTCTGTATATAAATGTGCACCCTCTGTTTCTCAAATATGTGCCTCATTTTGCAAAATGTATTATATCTTCAGTTAAAAATGACATGGTCTTAAAATGGGCTTACCTTCATTCATTTAAGGCAAAAAGTACCTTCATTTCTAGCTCACTGCTGACAACTGCTGCTAATACACATCGATTTTGATTATTCTCATATATGAAGTGATCCTACAAGTGAGCAAGAAGCCAACAGCCTATTAAGAGTTGTAGGCAGTTCACAAAAAACAAATTCAAATGGCTATAAAACATATAAAAGGCTGCTCAACCTCACTCAAAATAAAAGTGCAGGTTAAAACTATGCTAACATACCACATTTCTTCTTTTCAATTGGCAAAAATCAAACATATTTACTTGGAAGATATGGTGAAACGTACATTCTCATATACTGTGAGTTGGAACATCAACTGAAAGAGCCCTTATGGAGAGCAGTCTGGGAATATCTGTCTAATTTTGAAATACATATGCTGTTTTGCCAGACAACTTCCACCTCTGGGAATTGAGCCTATGTATACACATACATGTGTGCCCACGCCAAATGAGACATAAACCGGATTTCTCAGATTAGCACTCACTCCAACTCCTCTCAAAGTTAGTTATGATCTCATCACTAAATGCTTCCCAGTGAAATGAGTGCAGAGTTTGTGGGTACCTGTATCAAAGAACTCTCAAGTTTCCTCCATTCTTTCCCCTTCCCTCCTGATGGAAATAACCATAAGAAGGCTGACATTAGAAGCCACATTTCTGGATTCTGTAGATGTCATTTTTGAGTTTTGATTGTTTTATAAGAGGTGACACATAGCATGAATAATCAGAATACACATCTTATATAGCTTGACAATGTGAAAGTGCTGTTATAACTAATAGAAAGTGAGAGGTGCAAGAGTAAACCTGAAGGGAAGTGGTGGGAGGGACTAAGTTTTTATTTGACATAGCAAGGAATCAACAGACACTTTTTTAAATTATAAAGAAAGAAATGTTTATTTAGGTAAATTATAAAATGTAATAAGAGAAACCAAAAACTGAACTTAACTAATCCATATATAGATGAGGAGGGTGATATATGGCATAAGGAAACTAATGTTTCTCTTTCATAGCTCAGTCAATGGATATTGCTTAAATATAATAAATAAAAAAACAGAGGGAGAAGCAAATGTATTCTTTTAGGTTACTAAGGAATATCTTAAAGTGCTAAAGAAAAGTGAAAAGCCATTATCTCCGAGGAGTGAAATTGAGCAAGCACTTTATCTATACCTCTTTTTTTCTGTTTATTTCAAACAAAATTTACTTGGATTATTTTATTGATAATTAGATTAGATCTTCAGTTTCTGAACATCAGTACTATAGAATAAAAATACAGAGGGCAATCCTACAGCTTGTGCTCTCCATCCATCCCTCCCTTCCTTTTCTCCTTCCTTCTTTCCTTCTCTAGCTCTCTATTTCTGATTTTTCCCACTTATGTACAGTCATTTGTTTCTATATGTAGTCAAAATAAGACTGATAAACTTTGCAGATAAAATATTCTCATATATAAGCACTCAGAAAAAGAAAACAGAGCTGGTATTATTTAGCATGATATAGGAGCTCAAAGCAGTCAGAAATATGCAGGTTTTATTTTATGATGTTCTCTAAAAATTGTACACATAACATCTGATTTGACCTGTTTCTTTTCTATTCTAGTTCAGTCTTATTCTTTTCCTTCCTCAAATGCTTTGTATCTAATGATTCTTACACTTGGAAGCACAGACTTCTTTTCTGCTTCACATAAAACATTACTTTTATGCTACAATCTCCAAATCAAATCCTGTGGTCTGGCAAAAACCATCTGCCCAGGGACTGTATTCTTAGGCAACAAAGTAGTCCTTCCTGGGTTACATGAAGCTATTAAGTCATTAGGATTATTTTTTTAATGATCAGCAGCACTTTAAAATGGTAATAATATATTATGATTGCGACATTGACCTAGGCATAGTGAGAATAGAACTTTTGAATCATGCAGTGACCATCTTGCCAGAAGGTAGTTCTTTTTCCAGTGTAATAGCCCTGCAGCTGTCTTAGAAACAAATAGCTCATTCGAAACCTAGTATTCAGTTGCCATTTTAAATTTCTAAGGCAAAAATAAGCACAAAGAACAGCAAATCTAAACTCTGCCAAAACAAAAACCATTTGACTTTATAAAATGAAACAGCCACTCTGACTTCTGTTGAACCCTAATTCATCTAATAACTCATCTAGTTCACAAAATCACATAACTTTATCTCGCTAAAGCAGAGATGTAGTTACAAAAATTTAAGTTCAAAACTCTTGATATCAGCACAGAATACCACTACATTTCCTCGTGTTCTTATAATAATAAAAAAGTCTTCGACTATGAATTGAAAAATAATGACTTTTAGATAGAATGTTTAATTCTTACATTTTCTACTCCTTCCTTACCAAAACACACACTGAAAAGGAGCTAGAGTGTCCTTGTAATTATGAGACAAAAATGCAGAAAGTCACATGAATTGGGACTAGGGCAAAGATGATTCTTGCTGTGTTGAAGAATATTCTCAAGAGTTTTCTCATTTTAAAATAAATATAGTGAAGAAAGCAAACCAAGCTAATAAAGTTTGCTTATTCTGTGATCTAGCTGATTTTCAGGTTAAAGTGCTTTGGAATGGTTTGAAGGGATTTGATCACGGTCCTCTGAATTTTCAAAATCTCAGTGGAATCTGCTAAACAAATCCAGGCTTTTACAGTGTAAGCCTAAGAAATCTGGTAAAGAAAGCAGTCAGGATCCAAGTGGCTTTCAGCCAGGACTGTGCTTTATCTTTCTTTTTTATTTTGAGCCTAATGTTCATAGTATATGGTTAATAGAGCTTTGTTAAATTAAGAACAAAAATAAAGAAATAAGAAAAATGGAAGAGAGGGAGGGAGGAAGAGTTGGAAATGGAAAGAAAAAAAAAGGAAGGGAGGAAAGAAATAAATGAATATGAAGAGAAATGCCATGTTCAATTCCTTCTGTGAATTGCTCAAAAATGACATGTTCATTTAAATATACCTAAATATAAACTGATTAAATGAGAGAAAAAAAGGGCAAAATACATTGATGGCAATATAAAGAGGAATAGAGATATTGTCACAAGAGAAATTATAAGTGAGCAGAATTTATGGGGCATGCTATTTCTTTTAGTTATGCCATCTTAATACTAAACCACATGAAATTCTGTGATCTGGCAAAGAACACCTTCCCAGGAACTATGTTCTCAGGCAACAAAATAGCCTTTCCTGGGTCACATGAAGCTATTAAGATATTTGAATTATTTTTTATGATGATCAGCACCTTAAAATGATATGAAAAGACTATTATGATTACAATATTTTCCAAACTGGCAAACTTCTACTAGCAATGAAGACTCTGGAACGTAGATTTCACTAGGTCTTCATGTTGGTAAAATTCAAGACCAAATTTGTTTAATCATCTAGTCCTCCAGATATAACATTACATAGTCAACTGATAAACAACTATGCATACTCAATTTTATCTTTCCGATACCAGGTTTTAGCAATGTTTGAGGAATTTTTTACAGAAAGAAAAAAATATTACTTTAAAATAATAGCTTAAAAATTGAAGGGGTTTCTATTACCAGAAAGTAAAAGGAATGTTTTACTAAGAGAAACAGAAAACCAGAAATTAGATTTGTGAGCATGGAGATGGAATACCACGTTTCTGCAAATCACTCTGTTTATAACTTTCATATGATCTTAGAAAGGTGATTCTTCACTCTAATTATTCAGTTTTTTCTTTGTAATTATTTTTTCTCTACCAAATAATCTACTACCTGATGACCTGAAAAAGAACATTTACAATGTTGACAACTGGCAGAAGTAAAAACTAAAATGCAGTGCAACCTAAAATACAAAAGAATGAAGTAGAAAATGCTGATTGAGACAAACTAACTCATAAATTTTTTAATATAATTGGAAAGAAATACTCAACATTCACCCAGTTGGGTTTTCCATATGATGGGAATTAGCTTACAGTACTTGTAACTTGTTTATTTAATCAAAAGAGGCAGGTGATTTTTATAAATGACATTGATAGCACAAAATCTCAATTTGCAATAGTTTTGTTCAGCCCAGATATTTTTTTAAATTTCTATTTAGGACATTTATAGTACCTGTGAAAATCAGAACCGTTAGCAGGGATATGCGTCTGAATTGATGAGTGTGCTACAAGACAAATGACTGATTTTTTTTTCAAGTTTACTCAACACTGTAATGCAAGTCCATGTCCAGCAACTTTTATGGCTACAGGAAACCAGGGAGGGATAAAGAATTGTCACCTTCAGTGAAAATAATGAGAACCATTCTAGTGTAAATCCAAATTTTGAATAGGCTAACAAAGCAACAGTGAGATTACACATTTAACAAGTCCTTAGTTTTTCCCAACAAATTGCACAAGTGACTATAAAGGACTTAAAACTTGGCAAACAATGCTAGGCCCTTTACCAAAGTATAACAGTTGTTAAATTTTGAAATTTGTCTCAGCAGTTACTATGTCTTTTTCATTGATTCATAATAGGTGTATATATTTTTGAGGTGCATGTGATATTTTGATACATTCACATAATCTGTAATGATGAGATCAAGATAACTGCATCATTTCACTTAACATAATAACCTCCAGTTCTGTTCATGTTTCTGTAAATGGCAGGATTTCATTATTTTTCTATGGTTAAATAATATTGCATTTCTATATATACCACATTTTCTTAACCCATTCATCTAATGATGGGCACTTAAATTGATTTCATATCTTGGCTATTGTGAATACTTTTGGAATAAACATGGGGGTGCAGGTATCACTTTGATATATTGATTTCTTTTCTTTTAATTATATACTCAGTAGTGGAATTGCTGGATCATATGGTAGTTTTGTTTTTAATTTTTTTTAGGAATCTTCATATTGTTTTCCATAGTGGCCACACTAATTTACATCCATCAAGAATATACAAGGGTTCCCCTTTCTCCACGTTTTCGCCCACATCTGTTATTCCATCTCTTTTATAAAAGCTGTGTAAACTGGGATGAGATGATATCTCATTGTGGTTTTGATTTGCATTTCTCTAATTATTAGTAATGTTGAGCATTTTTATATACCTGTTGGTTGTTTGCATATATTCTTTTGAGAAATGTCTTTTCAGATCATTTGTCCATTTTTAAATAAGTTTGATCATTTGGGTTGTTGTTGGTTTTGTTTTGTTTTATTTGCTCTTAAGTTGTTTGAATTCCTTATATATCGTCATTATTAATCCCTTGTCAGATGGGCAGTTTACAGATATTTTATCCCATTCTGTCGTTTGTCTCTTTACTCTGTTGATTGTTTATTTTCTGTGTGAAGCTTTTTAACTCGATATAATCTCATTTGTCCATCTTTGATTTGGCTGCCTGTGCTTTTGAGATCTTACTCAAAAACTCTTTGCTCAGAACAATATCCTGGACGTTTTCCCCAGTGTCTCTTCTAATAGTTTCGTGGTTCTAGCTGTTAGATTTAATTCTTTAACCTGTTTTTTAAATTTCTGTGTGTGGTGAGAGATAGCTGTCTAGCTTCATTCTTCTGCATGCGGCTGTCAGGTTATCCCAGCGTCATTTATTAAAAAGCCTGTTCTCAGAGTTGGGGAGGGATGACATGAGGAGAAACGCCAGATACAGGGGATGGGGATGAAGGCAGCAAACCACACTGCCATGTGTGTACCTACGCAACAATCCTGCATGTTCTTCACATGTACCCAAAACCTAAAGTGCAGTAAAATATATATTTAAAAAAATTAAAAATAATAAAGATTGTTCTTTCCCCAGTCTCTTCAATACTTCAACAGTGTTCAAAAACTTCAACAAAGTTTTTGGCACCTTTGTTAAAAATGAGTTGGCACTAAATGAGTGGATTTATTTCTGGGTTCTCTATTCCGTTCCATTGATCTCTGTGTCTGCTTTTATGCCAGTACCATGCTGTTTTGGTTACTATGGCTTAATAGTATATTATGAAGTCCAGTATTTTGATTAGCCTAAATTAGCACTTTTGCATCTTCTTGAGTTTAAAGAGTACTCTTTCACACTTTGCCGATCTTAATCTAACATTAGTACTTGAAATGTTGCCTAATTTCTACTTGAAATCCACTTCTCCTTGTTCCCCAAGCCCCTTGTTCCCCGAACATTATTCTCTCTTGATTTTATTTTTCTGCCACTCTGGCCAATTTTCAGACTCCTTTGTGATGTCGTCTCTCTGCCAGTGTTCTGATTGGTTGAGAGGAAGTCTTAAAACAATCAATCATGGCATGAAAATAAAGTCTAATCAGAGTAGGCCTAGAGGTTTTTCTCTCATTCAATCCGAACATGTAGTCCAGGAACCCCCACGTCCGTAACTTCAGTATGTAAAGCATGCCGAGGGGGTGTCAGGCCATTTCAGGCTCTCCTCTGTCCACTGAGCCACTCAGTGCCCAGCTTAGAGAACTGGGAGAAGGGGGCGCCGCCTGCTGCCCACTGGAGTCTGGGGCCTGAGGCACTGCCTCGGGGCAGTTGGTGGTGGCGATGGAGCCCGCTCTGAGTAGTAGCAGGGCAGCCGGCAGCGGGAGCTTCTTCTGCTGAGCTGGAAAACGAAGAAAAGGGAGCGCCACCTGCCACGTGCTGGAGGCTGCAGCCTGCGCCACCGTGGCTCGCTTCACTGCGGTTGGTGGCGACATCGGACTGCAGCTCAACCAGAGTGGTAGAAACGTGGCGGGGTAGGTGAGTTATCCCGGGCTGCACTGCCCGCCTTCGGGGCAGATTGGGTGTCCTTTTGGGGCTGCACTGCCTGTGGCCGGGGCTAGTTGGGGCACTATCCGGGGTTGCATTGCTGGCTGTGGGGCAGGTTGACGGGCTATCTGGTGCTACTCTGCCTGCAGTGGCGGGGGCTGGGAGGCAGGTTGTGTGTGCTAAGGTGTACTGCCTGCAGTTGGTGGTGGGAGTTTACGGGTGCTATCTTCTGCTGCACTGCCATTGCGGCGTGCTGGTTGGGTGGAGCTGTCCAGGGCTACAATGCCGGCAGTGGCGGGTGATTTAGGGGTGTTGTCAGGTGCTGCACTGCCCGTGGCTGGGGGTACACCATCAAGGGCTGCACTGCCTGTAGCGGGGTGTGGGGGCCGGTCTGGGGCACTGTCGAGTGCTGCAATACCCGTGGAGGGGTTGGGTTGTGGGTGCTACCAGGTGCTACACTGCCTGCAGGGCGGGAGTGGTTTAGGGGCAGCATTAAAGTGCCTGCAGCTGGCACGGTGTGTGTTTGGGGTGCTATCTGGGGGCTGCGCTGTCAGTGGCAGGGTGCAGAATGGGGTACTCTTGGGGGCTACACTGCCAGTGGCATTGATGGACTGCAGAGGTGGCAGCAAATGCGACCGCGGTGGACTGCAAGGAAGAGACCGTTCTCCTCTTCCCGGACTCCAGACTCTAGAGGGCGCTATCCTCCTGCTGGTGCAAAGGCACGGCTCCCACATCCGTCATGGTTCCTAGGCCCACGCCCTCATGCTTTGTGTTGCAGAGATGACCTGGGACCACTGAGCAGGGAGATGAGTGGGAACCACAGGGGTTGGGGGGACAGGGCACGGTGGGAGGAGACATCAGGAACAGGAACCAGCACTTCGGTGGAGAGGGCTGGCTGCTACTCCTGCTCCTCTAGGAACACAGCCCTGTGTGCCCGGCAATTCCTGGCCAGCTGGATCATGCCATGGGCGTTTCAATGAAGGGACTCACACGCACCGAGGCCCCAGTTCTTGGCCAGCTTGTGCCAGAAGGAGAGGCCGCATTTTGGAGAGTGGGTGTGAGTGCCTTCACTGAAACTGGGCCCTGCTACCCAGTGGCCAGGGTGACAAGGTGAAGCTCTAATGCTACCACTCTCTGCATCCTGTTCCTAGGCTTTTCTGGCTTTGCCTGCCCAGGCACTCCAAGCGAGGCTGGAGAAGGATGAGAAGAAAGAGTCAAATGTGCCATGCTGGAGGCTGGAGCCTGTAGATGGCCCGGCTCTGTGGCTGGCCTCACGCAGGTGGTGGTGGGGATGGGGCCTGCAGCTCCACCAGAGTGGTAGGAGAGCACCCAAGGGACCAGGTGATAGGAGCCTTATAGGGTGAGCTGGTGCATTGAGGGTGACAGTGGTGGTGGTGGTTGCATTGGCATCTGTGCTAGTGGTGTGGGCAGCAGCAAGTCCAGGGGCCGGGAAGGGGGAGTAGGAGCTCTTCATGGCCCAGCCTGGCCTGGAGGAGGGAGGAAGCTGCAGGTGCTGTACTGTGGGCCTTCATGGCAGTGATGGAGGTGCAGCCAGGGCAACGAGGAGTTCTCCCCCTTCTCCTGCAGTCTCTGGAGGGTGCCCTCCTCCAGCTGGTGCCTGAGTCAGATGTGCGTGGCAGCATTGTCTCATTCTTAACAAAATATATGGGGTGACTATTTATCTTTTTGCTTGTTTCTTTGTTGTGGTAGTCTTAGACTTCTTCAAATTTCATGAGTCAGGGAAAGGATAAAAGGTATCATCATAGGCCTTCTAATTCCCACACCTGTTCTTTTTCCTTTCTTCCAGTCTGTATTTTCTTCTCATCCTTTTGCTCCTTTATATTTTTATTTTTGCTGCTGCTTCTATTTCATGTTTCTGTTCTGTTCCATTGGTCTATATATCTGACCTCAGGGCTTTCTGATGGCTCCAACCCCCAGGATGCCTCATGTTCACCACTTGGCATCAACCTGACAGCTCAGCATGTCCTTAATGCCTGCTTTAGACAAGTTCAAGTCCCCCAGGAGGGGCAGAGGGAACTTAGCTGGGAACTAAGTCCCAGCTCATTGAGCCCCAAGTGTGCTGTCCAGCCTCCCTCTTCAGTTCACAGCCCCAGACAAGTGCCCCACAGTGATGTGATCCCAGGGGCCACAGCAGCACCTTCTAGGCTAACTTACTCACTACTTAAAACAGTTACTAAAAAGGACAGGATGGGCATGGGCCCTGACATTAGTCCCTTTTGTCTGTGAGGAGTCTGGATTGGGTGTGCTGTCCTGATGTCTTCGTGGAAAGAGCTGGCAGGTGGAGCAAGTCTCAGGGGCCAGCCATGGGACTGGGAACCTAGGATTCGACTCTGCTGAAACCCTCTGAGGCCCCTGCAGGCAGGAGGGTCCAATGGAGGTCCAGGCACCTCTCCCAGGTTCGTGCTCACAGCCCCTCCCTGGCCCACTCCCTCTACACCTACACCTGCTGGTCTCTGGGAGGGGAGCATCCATTCATCTTGGGCTGTAGCTTTCAGCTCCATTTCCATGAGGATGGTGTTCTTGGCAGAAATGCCCAGTAGGGGCTCCTGAACCTGTGCTGGCTGTTGTCCAAGTGCCAAAGTGTCACTCAGAGGGACTAGAAAACTCAAGACTTGTTAACATTACTTTCTGCACTTTATGCTTTCGGGGTTGCTTTTTTGTTAAAATGTGTAAAACAAATATTGAGATTTCTATCTTTTATATAATTTGGATTCTGTCATCACACAGACCTTTCATTTTCTTGAAATTTATTTGTATATCAAACATTGATTTTTTTTGTTTTCTTCTTTACTAAAATTGTTAACTGCAATTCAAATCATTTTTAAAAAAACATAGTATCCTCCACAAATATTAATAAAATGTATTTATTTAAACTATCATACTTGTTGAAGATGTGAATAATTGCATTAAAGACTTTATATTTCTTGTGTGAATTAATTTACATATTTCCACATTCTTGAAAAATATTTTAGCTAGGTACACAGTTCCAAATTGACACATATTTAACCTAGAGCATCAAGCATAATGTCTACTGATGTATCAATTTTATGTAGAAGTTGAGAAACTTATTGCTCCACAGTTAATTTGCATTTTCTATTTCAATGAGTTTAATTCATTTATTTTGGTGTTAACTTTTTCCTTTTTCATGATGTTTTTATATATGTAAAGCTTTTGTGTTTTGGTTGATATTTGATGAGCATGTATTTCACTATTCTTTAAAAATTTTAAATATGTCTTATTTTCTACTATTTTCTCTTCCATTTATTTAAATTTCTGTTTTGAAAATTTATTTGAAAGTATTATTTATTATTTTAACCCACAGAGATTTTGTTATATAGACATGTAAGCTGAAATGAGCTTGTTATTATATGGGGTTTTTAAGTGTTTCAAATTGATAATGAACTTGGTTTTAATGTCCTGATCAGTATATCTATAGGACTTCATATTACCAGCCACCATTTTTACTTTTCGTTTCAAATCTTGATGGGCAGGTCTAACTGCTATTTAAATTTGGAATAATGGAAAATAATATTCACAATGCTAAATGCCATCTTTCTGAGAAACTTTCATTAGAAAAATGGATGCAACTTCAAAACACAAAATTATGTTTTAGGAAGAACTTCAGCATTAATGATTACTGGAGTGCCGTTAAGACATGGCATGTGAGGACGAACCTGTAAAGATGTGTTAATTGGAGAGATTCACACGTTAATGGGAAATGTTATTAGGCGCTCAGAATCACGGCATGCACCTTCTAATTAGTGGGTATCCAGTTAAAAAATACATTAATATAAAAATCTTATGCTATTGATATATCCATTAATTAGAATTAGAAAAACATGTACATTTTTAAATTACACAAAAGATAATTTAAATTGATATAATTTTCCCAAAATAGGTGTAATCTTTGATATCTATCTAATTATTCACTACCAAAAAAATTACAAAATTAAAACAAATAAAACATTTTATTATCTAAATATTAGAAATGTTCTCATTTTATTTGTAGCAATATTTTATTTTTCTTCTAATAAACTACAGAGTTGCTAGGTTTGCAAGTTGTGCAAATTTGGAGGTTTAAAGAAGTCTCATTTTCACTAATTCCCTCCCCATATAGATGGAAGACAGACACTGATGTCTAAGATTCTATAATTAGAAGTATATTCATTTGATTAAAATCTTTTTCTATGAAAATGTGTATAATAAACATTCATTTAAATGGGCTGAACATTCCATAAAATCATGTATGAACTTAGAAAACTCTAGTAGTCGTAAGATTATGTATGTCAGCTCGATTCCTGAAGGGAAACACAGTGTCAGAGAGCATGTGGTCACTTAGTGGTCTGGAGGAAGTGCACATCCGAGATGAACAACTGCACAGAAGAGGCAGAACTCTCCTATGCCAAGACAAATTGCCAATTACTCATATTCTGCCTGACACAGAGAAAATATATCTCCAGGGTATGTATGAATGAAGAGATTCAGATAATTGCATTTTTAACATTCACCTGGCAGCACATTAAAATCACGCTGATATCTTCTTGCTGATTTTAAAATACTCAGACATGGAATGACAGACAAATTGTTTTCTTTATATTTCAGAGGACACAGCAAGAATGTTTGTGAATGGACATGACTTCCCTATTTAAGACCTTCCTAGTTGCAGTGTTTGCACTTCAGACTTTTCAAATTCATCTTGTTAATATGACAGTACAGGGCTGGGTGCGGTGGCTCACGCCTGTAATCCCAGCACTTTGGGAGGCCAAGGTGGGTGGATCACCTCAGGTCGGGAGTTCAAGACCAGCCTGGCCAACTTGGAGAAACCCCATCTCTACTAAAAATACAAAATTAGCCGGGTGTGGTGGTGGGTGCCTGTAGTCCCAGCTACTCGGGAGGCTGAGGCAGGAGAATCACTTCAACCAGGGAGGCAGAGGTTGTGGTGAGCAGAGATAGAGCCATTGTACTCCAGCCTGGGCAACAAGAGCAAAACTCTGTCTCAAAAAAAAAAAAAAAAAAGACAGTACAGATCAAATTGCCCTTTCACAGCAGCTGCTCTTAGTAGCTGGCATCACTCACTAGATATTTTGCAACAAAACATCACATGGTCAGGAAAAGCTAAATCCAACTGGATGTTGATGATCAATACACATAATACTGGAAAAAAAACAAATCAATGTTCGCTTTATCAGATTTCTGCTTTGCACTTTCAAGTGCATTTTTCAATCCCAACAGTATCAGGTGTCATCTAATTTAATTACTAGAAACTAATATAGCCTCTAAAGAACAATATCAGAAAACTGCAGAATTGCTAATAATTTGTTTTACTTTCAGTAGAAATATAAGGAAGATTATTAAAATTGTAAGTAGCAAGTTGTGTGATAAGCAGTTAAGTAATAATTCAGTGCTACAGTTTTATAACCATGTTATACACCCTGCCTTCTTTAATAGAATCACTGAAGATTGCTCACTGACTTTCTATACTATCAGCGGACAGACAACAAAAAATAAAACTAAATATGGATCGCACTGCTGTTATATCCCATAGAAATAAATAAAATAGGCTCCGTTTTAGAAGTTCTGTGGGTTTCTATGTCTTCTTGTTTGTTGTTTTTTTCTTCCATGATGGTATAAATAGCCACTTAAACTTCTTGAATATCTTTTTTTTTTTTTGTAAACTATGGGGGTGGGGTATGATGGGATGGTCTTCTAAATAACATTAGATTTTAATATAAAGTTCAATTTATATGTTTGTTAAACCAAAAATCTCTACTTAAAGCTTTGGTGACATCAAGAAAATAGTAGGAAATGACTTACGCATTTCTTTATATAAAAGAAATAAATCGCAACATAAATTACTGAAATTTTATATTTTTAAGATTTAGTGACTTGTGGTGTATTATCTAGTAACAGAAAATACTATTTAGTCATCAAATAATTTTTTATTTTGTTTACCAAGCAATTATAGATACAGGCTCAATAAAATAATAATATCTGCCACAAAGGACCAATTGAAAAACTTGGCAATTATGAATATCCTTATTTAGATATTTGTAAAAATGCTTTTATTTGTCTTGGGACATATCTGAAGTTGGAATTGTGGGGTCTTAAGGTAAGTATCATTTTAGCTGTTTAATATGACTTATTTTGCAAAACAGTTCTATTATTGTCCATTTCCACTAATAATATGTACGTGTTTCAGCTGCTCTCCATCCTTGTCCACTCTCAGTGCTATTGGTTTTTTTGTTTCTTTTATATCTGCTGGAGGCTTTAACTTAATTATATATATATATATACAAGATTTAATTATATATATATACATTTTCCTGAATACAGTGATATTGACCACATTTTATGTAGATATTGTCCATTTATAATCTTTCTTTGAAATGACTGCTAAGATCTTTCATATGAGGTCATTTGTACTTTATTAGTTATAGAAATTCTTAATATTAGATTTATAAAGATTTCAGCCTTCTGTTATGGATTGCTTTGTAAATATTTTCTCCAAGTCTTTCACTTGTCAATTTTGTTCAATAATGTAATTTTTTAATGAACAGAAATTGTTTATTTTAATCGACTCTACTAAATGTCATCATTGTTTTTTTCTATACCATAAAAAAACTTTGCCACAGGGCAAAAGCTTATTTCTATTTACTCTACTGAAAGCTGTATAGTTTTAGTTCCTACATTTATTTGTATCAGTGAACATTGTTTATTTGAGACAAAAATCTCACTCTGCTACCCAGGCTGGAGTGCAGTGGCTCAATCACACTTCACTGCAACCTCTACCTCCTGGGCTCAAGCGATCCTCCCACATCAGCGTCCCAAGTAGCTGGGACTACAGGTGAGTGCTACCACATCCAGCTAACTTTTGAACTTTCTGTAGAGACAAGGTCTCACTACGTTGATATTTTTAAACTCCGTGCTGCCTCATTGGCAACATGGCCTTAGCCTTCTCCCTACAGTTCGTCCTCCCAGAGCTTCCCGCTGATCCATGACACACATGCTGAGCCCCAGTCCTCCACCCCAATGCTCTCCCATCCTTCACTGGCTCTTGCTGTCCCACGGCAGAGGTGACAAATTTCTAGTGCCTAGGCTACCCTGCTCCACCCCTGCAGTCACAAGGGACATTGCTAACTGATCCTGTCACCTCTTTGCCCTGATGCCACTTTGGAATCCTTCATAACACATGCTCTGAAATTAGCACACTATCAATAAAGTGAAAATGACTTATGAGATACAACCTACAGGTTTTATTTCCTATGCTGCAAGGTGGAACTCAGCCTCTGGAGAGTGGCATTCCAGGCTTTTCATGACTCCTCCAGCCATTTCCCTTCTGCCCTCTCCAAGCTCTCCAGTCCCCATTCCGTGCCTTGCTCCTTCTTTTCCATCTGTCTAGAATGTTCTTCATGTTCCTCCTCCCCTCCCCCAGCATTCATGTGCTCATTCTGCCTCTCTCTCCTTCTCTCTCTTTCTCTCTCTCTCTCTCTCTATACACACACACACACACACACACACACACACACACACACACACACACACACATATACACATACATACATCTGTATACCTACATATGCACATATTACTGACTGTGAAAACCCAGGAAAGCTTACTAACAAGGTCACTGAGAGTAAGAATGCTGCCTCAGTGACCAGCAATGACTCATATGTGTATGTGGAATCACACTACAAAGAAAATGTAGTTTCTGTGCCCGCAAATAGCACTGACCTTCATGGCACTGCAGGGTGGATGACGGGCTATTCACAACACAGATACGGGAAAGGGTCTTTCTTTACCTGCCCCAGTATCAAGAAAAGCAGTATGCATTCATTAACCGGAGCTTTCAAAGTACTGATCCTCTCCATACACTCTATGCTTTCTATCTTCCTTCAATAAATTCCCCCCCCCCACACACTTTTTTTGGCCAATTTGTCTCTTGGCTGAAATCTTTTTCCCAATACAAACAAAGGGTTGAGGATTTCTGTACTTCCTAGTAGCACTAATGCAGCCACAGCAACTCTCTGTAAGTGGTTTCATTGTATGTTTTTTCCATCCTGTTATTCTTAAGGGTTTTTTTTGCATTGTAATAAGAACACTTAACATGAGATCTCGTAACATGAGATCTACTCTCTTAATAAAATTTTAAGTGCATTATACAGCATTGTTAACTGTAAGTGCAATGTTGCACAGCACATCTCTAAATTTTATTTATCTTGCATAACTGAAGCTTCATAGCCTTGAGCAGTGACTCCCCATTTCCTTCTCTCCCTGCCCCTGGCAGCCAGCATTCCACTCCATTGCTGTTAGGCTATGTTAGACCTCACACAAATGGAGCCAGGCAGCATTTCTCCTCCTGTGACTGACTTATTTCACTCAGCACAGTGTCCTCCAGGGTCATCCACATGGCAAGATTTAATTATCTATGAATTTGAATGGATCTCATTGCATCTATACACCACATTTTCTGTAAACATTCATTGATCAGTGGACCGTAGGCTGTCTCCCTGTTTTTGCAACTGTGATAATGCTGCAATGAATAAAAGTGTGTCGATATTTCTGCCAGATCCTAATTTCCATTCTTTTGGATGTATACTCAGATGTCTTCCTTTTTTTAAGGGTGTATCTTTTTATTTCGTTTGTCAGTCCAAGTGAGTGTCTGGCAGGGCTCTATCACTTCAGTCACAAGAAGCTGAGACTTGCCCCTCACCTCTGCTTTTCACAGGTTTTGTCTCACCTCTTAGCCTCCTGCCTCCTGTGGATTGGGATTCCATATCTGTCATAATAAGGACTAGTGTGGGCTAGAAATCCTCAATTCCCTGTTTCTTTTCCAGCCCTGTGATATTATAAATTATATATTTGGTCTTTTCTGTCATACAACTCCTAAAACATTTAGAATCACCAAAGTGATGCCTATCTGTATGCCAGTGAGATAACTGATGGCTGGTAGTTCCTAGGTAGCCTCAGGATGGGGGCTGGTCACCAGAAAGTCCAAGGCAGGGTTAGAAGATTGGGGCTTTCAGCCTCGTCTCCCAACCTCCATGGAGGGAAGAGGGGCTGCAGATTAATCACCAGTGACCAGTTGATTACTCCATCAAGCTTGTGTGAGGAGGCCTCCATAAAAACCCAAAGCAAGCTGGGTTTGAGAGCTTCTAGGGGACTGAACATGTGAAGGTTGACAACTCCTTTCCATACCTCGCCCTTGCTTACCTGTAAGAGTAACTCCTCATCTGTTCTAAGTTTATCCTGAGATTGCAGCAGTTCAGTCATCTTCAGGCTTAACACTTTTATTTTTGTTCTCTTGTTATTCCTATCACATTTGCAATGACTTCCTCCACTGAAGTCTTGAATCCCTCAAAGTCATTCATGAGGTTTGGAATCAACTTCTTCCAAGGACACCTTTTCATCTGTGTCCTTGGTTATATCCTTCATGATAAACCAGCAAGTTTAAGTAAGCATTCTCCTGAGCTCCGCGAGCCATTCTAGCAAATTAATTGAAGCCAAAGAGGGATTGTAGGATCTTCAATTTATAGCTGTTTGGTCGCAAGCACAGGTGAAGCAGCCTGGGCTTGTGATTGGTGTAAGAAGTGGAGCACAGTCTTGGTGAAAGAGCCCTCAAGCTGTAAGATCTGACCCCATCTTCATGTAGAAAGTGTGGGAACTGAGATGAGTTAGAGGACACCCAGAGGAGGGGTCCACCACAAAATTGATGGCTTGCTTTGTTGGAGGGAAAACTCCCCACACATTTGGTCACGGGAGCCCTCTGCACTGGTTGTTGTGGTGAGCAAAGATGATCTGTGTTCTTTCCACTCAGCCCCAGGATGCTGAGTGACATTCACAGCGCTTTCGGCGTCCTGGGGCACGGGCGGCTGTACTATCAGTGTGTGGCCTGTGCTGAAGTCCGCACCTTCCTACTGTTTTTTCCTTTGTGGTGTCCCAGTCATTCATCCTGGGGAACGTGCCTGCCTACCTTGCAGACGCTCTCAGAACCTCCAGACTTCACAGGCTGCCTTGGGTATAAAGAGCACTAATGTGCATGAGTTTCCTCTTTGACTTCACAAACCTCAGCATCTTTTCCGTGAGCCACATGCTGACTACTCCCCCAACCCAAAACATCCTGAGACAGGGACACAAACACACATCAAGGTCACATGCCCAGACACGTGAGATGACCAGAGTATTTTCCACCTGAGCTTCCTGCCTGCGTGACAATGACCAGACTGAGATGGTTTATCTTAATAGTTAAACATAAATGTTGATGGGTTAGAAGGCCACCAATTCAGTGAAGGTCTCAGACCCTTGCTCCAGGAGGGAGAAGTGCCTGCAGAAGTTTTGCCTAATTCTGGTCCTGGTGACAAGAGGGAAGATTGGGTCTAGGGATCCTAGAGGGATCAGACAGGAGGCTTGGGCCTCATTTCCCTGGGGGCAGGGGCCCTGGGCTGCACTGGGCTCCTTCCACCTCCTGAATGGGAATCTTCACCCTCAGCCTCAGACAGGAGCCCAGAGTAGTAAAGGAGGCCGCATGGCCAGACCTGGAACAAGAGCTTCCACGGAGACCTCTGCCCGCTGTGGGAAGCTGTGAGAAACAGCAGGTGTCACTGCGTGGGCTTCTCCTAGGAGCTGGGGGCCCAGTATCCACAAGACTCCACTGCTTGCTCCAGTGGCAGAAGGAGGTGACCCTCAGTTCTGAAAGATGGGGCTTGCTGAGTGAGTGCTGAGTGCGGGCAGACCCTAAAAAAGCACCCAGGCCACCTCTGCAGGCCCTGACACAGGAAGGGCGTGATCACCCCTGCAGGTGACGGTGACTGGTGTTTCACATTTACCAGTCCCTGCTTCTGGCATCTGAGGGGCCTGTGCTGTCTCCTCTGCTGACACTCGCCTGTGCATCATCTCAAGGGAAAACCCAGGCAAACACACAATAATAAAATAATGAAATGGGCCCATAGAGCCTGTTTACTCGTTGTTGAAATTGTACTACTTTCCTCAGGTTAGAAAATATTTCACCATGTGTTCAAATTATCGCCTGTATTATTTGCTGAGATTTATGGTTGTTTTCTTTTAAACGCATTTGAAGTTTATCATTTTAATGAGAGTAGAATAATAAACATTCTGAAATTTTAAAGAATTATATAAAAAGCAATATAGGCTTTTTCTCTTTCGCTTGCTGTCTCCACCTCCCCTCCTTCTCCTTGTTTCTCCAAATGGAGAGAGTTCTTTTTTTCTTCTTCCATCTCATCTACTCAATCGCGGAGCCGGTGGTGCAGCTGCTGCCCGCCGCACTCTCAGAGCAGAATCCCGCGGTCCGGCAGCCAGGGGCAGCGCCGCTTGGGAGCGGGGTGGTTGCGTGGGTTGCGGAGGAGCCCAGGAAAGCGGAGGCCAGGCCGCACAGACCCGCGACCCAGCAGCCGAGGCCAGCGGGCGAGCAGCAGCTCTGGGAGCCGCCACCGCTGGGCGCCGTCATCGCCGGAAGCCTCCATGTCCAGGAGCCGCTGCCTGAGGGAGCCGCCGCCTGAGGGAGCCGCCGCCGCCTGAGGGAGCCGCCGCCGCCGCCTGAGGGAGCCGCCGCCGCCTGAGGGACCCGCCGCCTGAGGGAGCCGCCGCCTGAGGGAGCCGCCGCCGCCTGAGGGAGCCGCCGCCGCCTTAGGGAGCCACCCCAGGAGCAGCGGCAGCGATGGAACCTGCCAGGCCCATTGCACCCCGCGGCGGCTCTGTGGGAGCCCTAGACCCTGGAGGGATCGAGGGAGCTCGCACCACAGGCGGGACCGCGAAGATTTGCTGGCTTTTTCCGCACTGACGGGTGGCTGCGCGGGGCAGAGAAAGCTGGGACCGCACGGAGCATGCAGGACATGCTCGCTGGGTGCCGTCTCTCGCCCTCCCTCAGAGACCTCGGGACCCGGGCACTGTGGCAGTGGAGGGCGCAGGGTCTGACTCCGTGGCTGCCGCAGCAGCAGGTCTATCAACCCCGGCTCCGGCCGAGCCGCCTGAGGCCTGCAGCGTCCTCCGTCACCACTGTGATGGCATCCGCTTCCGTGACTGTCACTGTGACTCTCCGTCTGTCCCCGGGATCGAGCAGGACCCCCAGGCGGGACTCTGCCAGGCCAGGAGGGCCGTCCTGGGACTGACTACGGGCTGCTCCCATGCCTTTCCAGGTCCATGGTGAGAGGAGTGATTCGAAGGTAGCAGTCACAGAGCTGCAGGATGTCGAGTGCCGGGAGTGGCCCTGGGGAAGCAGCTCCAGCTGAGGGGGATTCACGTCCGAAGCAGGCCGGGCGGGCGGCGCACACCTGCAATCCCAGCAGTCTGGGAGGCCGAGGCGGGTGGAGCAGACATCAGGGGTTGAGACCAGCCTGGCCAACGTGGTGAAACCCCGTCTCTACTCAGAATACAAAGCGGGGCATGGTGGCAGGCGTCTGTAATCCCAGCTACTCCAGAGGCTGAGGCACTAGAATCTCTTGAACCCGGGATGGGGAGGTTGCAGTGAGCCGAGTGGCACCACTGCACTCCAGCCTGGGCAACAAGAGCGAAACTCCATCTAAAAAAAAAAACTGAAGCAAAGAGGACAAAGATCGGAAACCCCTGCCCCACATCTTTCCAGAACTTCTTGGAGAGAGCTGCTTGTAGTTATGGAAAAGATGCCTTGAGCCAGGATAGCAGTCCATTGTGACTGTAAGTGATTGTATTATTTCGTTAAACAGTTCTATAAGTATTTCAGAAGTGTACACACGTGTAGTACAGGAGGGAAGGATGTAAAGTGGAGTGATCTGGGCTTCTCCACTCCTGCCCAGAGTGTGGAGGCTGCAGTGGGGCCTTTCCCTATTTGTGCATTGGTCTCTGTGCCACAACCAACCTTCACTTAGTCCTAAATTTCAGCATATGTTCCGTTTATCCCAGTGGCTTCTCTAGGTGTAGTTGTGTGTGGTTCTCGACGGGCTGTGCATGTGAACACATGTGTGATTTCCCAGGGTACTGTACTGTGATTTGTTTGTATTGTACTTCTTTTGTTTCGTTTCTCCTCAGTGTCTGTAACCCTTAGTAGGCTCTGATCTAGCAAGGTTGGAAGAAGCATAAGGATCTTTTATTGCTTTGTGCTGGGTGAGGGCTAGCCGTAAACATCCCCCTAGTCCTTTCAAATGAGCCCAGGAAAGGCCAGACTGGCCTCATGGCCACAGCATCTCTTAATATCATTGACTGTCATCCAGACACTCCAACTTGTGCTGCAGAGGAAATAAGTTCCTTCTCATGGAGCATCATAATGAACATTGAAACTTCAGGGTGTGGAGCCAACATCTGTTCATCATCGTGGGTGTTAAAGAATTGGGTAACATGCCTAGTGGTGAGCCTTGGCTGGGCCATGAGCGTATACTCTAAAAAGCATGCAATATTGTGTCCCTCTCACAGCCAACACACACATGACCCATCCCCCAACACCCCCAAATATAGGAAGAGTAGATTGCAAATCTTTTGGAGACCATGGCCCAGGTAGAAAAACCTGTTCGGTTATCTTGGGCCCACAATAAACTCAGAAGTGATGTTTTGAGTTCCTGTGATTTAAACTCCCTATGTTATTAAATGGAACAGCTCACTAGGACTTTCTGGATCGGTTTACATTTTCTTTAAAAGTAAATGGTGAGCATGCATTGTGGTGATATAGAGGAGGCATTCTGTGAGATACAGCCTCGGGAAGGATTCTCCTCGATGCATCAGTATTGGGGTGCACACTTCCTAAATGAATCATCATTGTCTCCATCCTCCCCATTAATAGCGCTCTTTCAGTGTGATGTGGAAAAGCAGGAGGATGACATACACCCCACTGAAGGAAGTAGGCGGAGGCAGATCTCTCAACCAGGCATATTTTTAAAAAGTTGCTTCTGTACTGCTCTTCTTTTGCTCTGAGGTGTGGGCTCCCTCAACCTCTTAGCCAGAGACCAGCAAATGTCAGGGAAGTACCTAGTGTCTGGCACCCCATCCAAATCAACACCAGCACCTTGTTAAAGACAAGTAGTCAGAGGAAAGGGCAGAGTGCCTGCAGGGCTGAAGCCTAAGCTCCTGTGTGGCACTCACAAGTGGCAGCTCCTGTTCCTCTCTCTTAAATTACGTGGGAAATTTTAACAGAAGGGCAATGGGCCTCCAGGAATACCCACAGTGTAGTGACCTCTGCCCAGAAAATGTATGTCCTGTGTCAAGGAGAGATGATGCAGAATTCTGAAGTCAACTTCCCTCTGGCTCCTGGCATGCCCTTGCTCCTCTTCTGAACCCAGCTTGTGGTACGTCAGAGACTTTGTGGTCCCCTGATTTCTGCATGGTGTGGAACTTTCTCCAGTAATCACATTGACAAAGGGAGAACTGGGGGCTGGCAGGTAATTATAATTTTTCTCTCTCTCCTTTAATAGTTTTATTTTATCTGTCTTGTTTGTTCATGTGGATGTTTTGATTTAAAAAAATTATTGTTGATATTTTTAATTTGTATTATAAGAATGTTTTATTCTACAGTATTTGTCATTCCAGTTTATAACCACAAAAACAGGGATTTTATTTCTATTGGAAACATTACTACAGCTCTGTTTTACTTTTGAACAGAAATTTTATTTGTATATGGAGCTTACTAATATTAAATAGTTCGGAGTATATAACATTTACATTAAGGACTCTTGGTAGGTTAAAACCCTAGCGAGTAAAGAGTTTAAAGGAAATAAATATTCAAACTGGGTCTTATTGCCAATTTTGGTGTAAATGAATTTGTGTCATTTCAATTACAAACATAAAAATATGCCATATAGTTTATGTAAAATTTATGTTTGTAGTGTACATAGTAGTTATCAACTCTTCTGATAGAAGTATATTTTTAAAGAATATTCATGTGTTGAATCCATAACATCTGAGACTGCTGTGACATGAGTGGGGCACACTTCACTTTAAATTACAGCAAGGAAAGAAATTGTTTAACAGTATTAAGAGAGTAAGAGTGGCCAGGCACAGGGGCTCATGCCTGTAATCCCAGCACTTTGGGAGGCTGAGATGGGCAGATCACAAGGTCAAGAGATCGAGACCATCCTGGCCAACATGGTGAAACCGTCTTTACTAAAAATACAGAAAAAATTAGTTGGGCATGGTGGCGTGCACCTGTAGTCCCAGCTACTCAGGAGGCTGAGGCAGGAGAATCACTTGAACCCAGGAGGCAGAGGTTGCAGTGAGCCGAGATTGCACCACTACACTCCAGCCTGGCAACAGAATGAGACTCCATCTCAAAAAAAAAAGAGAGTGAGTGTGAGTGGATATTCACGCAATTGTGAAATGTTTATTAGTTACCTTTTGTGATGTAGTGTGGTTCTCATTTTAAACCTTAGAAGGTGAAAATGTACAAACTCTAAATATTAATGTTCAAACACTGACAGAAATTCTAATATGATTAAAAAGTAATATAACAAAAACCAACAATATATTTTATTAATTATGAATTTGGTTATTTTATTATTTATTCTAATGAATATTTAGTGATGGTTTAATTTTATTCACATATAGTTGCCATTAAAATGTTAACTCTCAGCTGGGTGCAATGGTTCATACCTGTAATCCCAGTACTTTGGGAAACCTAGGTAGGTGGATCACCTGAGGTCAGGAGTTCGAGACCAGCCTGGCTAACATGGTGAAACCTTATCTCTACTAAAAACACAAAAATTAGCCAAGCGTGGTGGTGGACCCCTTTAATCTAAGCTACTCGGGAGGCTGAGGCAGGAGAATTGCTGGAAGCCAGGAGGTGGAGTTTGCAGTGAGCCAAGATCGTGCAATTGCACTCCAGCCTGGGGGACCAACAGCAAGACTCCATCTCAAAAAAAAAAAAAAAAAAAAAAAAAGATTAACTCTCTCATAAAAACATTTTTGCTATATTAACATTCTTTGCCTCTCATTTCTTCCTTTTTTGCGCAACAGAGTCTCTACTTTTAAATTATCTTCAATACACCAAGTAATAACATGAATTCTATCATATAGTAATTTTGATTAAGAGAAACTAACAGAAGCCCAAGCAATTACAACAGTTGTCACTGTTCTAAGCCTTGGAAGGAATGGACGCCTTTAGGGCTGGCTGCTGCTTCACACAGGTAACAAATAACTATTTTCCACTTTTTCATTGATAAAGTCCCTGACCTTCAAGAAAGCATTAGAGGAAAAATATTTAATTCCTTCCTTTCTTCAAAGATTGTTTTCTTGTTGTTTTACTAGATCTAAAAAAGGAAAAAGTCAACACTGCTATATGTTACTCGAGCCAAAAGGAGTAAGAAAACAGACTGCACATAACCATTAAATTCTTAAGAAACATGGAGTAAAAGGATGACATATTTAGCTCTATGTCTGCACAAGAAGCTGGGTTTGTTACACTCCATAAAGTGAAGGGACCAACTCTACAATATATGAAAATAATTGAATGTCTTCTTGTCAGAATATAATTCCAGCTTTGCTAAAGTTTCTTATTCCATGATGGCAGTTAAAATGCTAGTACATGGAGCAGGCGCTTCTCCTCCTATCCATTTATGCCGTAGTTTTCATGGATTTCTGACCAGATGCCACAGACAAAGGCCAAGAAGTTATCCATGTTCTCTTACCTGTTCTGCTGGAAGTAGGTCTGGAGGATAGTCATCTTATCCTGAGTCTCCTCCACTTCCCTGCTGCAGCTGCCTCGGGATCCCAGCACCACAGCTTCCTTGGCCTTGAACTCTTTCTCTTTCTGCAGGCAGCACTGTTCAATTTCAGCCTGAGCTGCCACTTTGGCCTGCTTCCACCTCTGGTTCTTTTGGCTGCAGGCCTCTGACACCTTCTCAGTGACCTGCTTCTCAGTCCCCGGCAACTGACTAGCCATGACAGCGGTGATTCTGAGACCAAGGCAAGTGGCCTAAATCAGCTCAAAGGACCCTAGGGTCAGCTGACCCACCCAACAACAGTCTGCACCTGTGCCTTGCCACCTCTCATTTCTTACAAGTAAGTCACCACCACAGAGCAGAAATGTTAGAAGTTACAGCACAGAGTGAGTACATTAAGTATTTTAAAAATCTTTAAAATATGTCTTATAAGTAATCTTACACAGTATGTTACCTATTCGTATGTTATATCTTAACAGATGTATTTGGATAATCGGATTTCCTTCAGATTAAAGATGGTGTTGGTATTTTTTCAAGAAGATATTTTAAACCTGTTAGGGAAGTTTCTATAGTGTGGAACAACACTTCTTTATAAAGTGATATTTTATGTATGTCATTAAAATATCAAATCAGAAACTAGATCAAGCTCTAGTAAAACACTTCATTTACTTTTATATTATTTATATCTGATGCATACTATAAATTATTTGCTGTGTTTGTGCAGATACTCTTAACTAAGATAAATAGATATTTCTAAATATACATTAAAACCTAGATTACCTTTGTACATTAACATTTATTTTAAAATAAGAAATTGGTAAGAACAACATGTTACATGTTGGCAAATCTAAGAGAGCTCGATTTAACTCTCCATTGTAGCATTCACAGAATCTACTCCTGTGCTCACTAGACACAATTTCTGTAAGGAGAGAGTGTTTTATTGACCAACATACAGCCAGTACCTGACACAGGAGTACATGGCACAGAGCAGATGTTCAGTAAATATTTGTCAATAATTGAACAAACGTTTTCTCCTGCAAGTCAAAAAAAAGATCTTATAAATGTCATGAGAATAGCAACTGTTTTAGTATACAACAAAAGGAGTTTTTCTCAAACATTCTAGGATTATTTATCATAAGTAGATCAAGAGTTCAACAAAAATAATTTCCTCCAAAAGTAAGTAAATTCTCATAAAGGGAAAAAAAGAAAAACAATAACACTTTATTCTTCAAGCCTTGTATGTAATATTCACAATATAAACTAATTTTAAACCACCAGAATGTTATGCAAGGCAATTCCAAAACTATTGTTTCACAGATTTACTAAAGAATGCATTCTCTTTCTGACAATACTCCTAACCTTAGGTTTATATACTTTTTAACAATGTTACTGAACTCATAATATAAAATGTCTAATCAATTTATCATTTTCATCCTTGAATATGCTAGAGAGTTTTAAAGATAGAAGAAACCTATTAGACTCAAGTCAATTTTAAAAAATTGCCTGACTTAAAAGAGCTATTACATAATACATTTGAAACAGTATTATCATTTTTTTCAGATATATGTATTTCACATAGGATTGTTGAAATTAATCAGAATTAAAATCAAATGAAAACATTCATCTATAAATAATTTTTTAAATGATTTAACATTTTGAAATGAAAAAAGTCATAAAACCTTATTGTGTTCTTAAAGTATAGATTTCTTAGCAGATATAAAACTTATTTATTTACTTGTTTCAATTAGGACAATATCAAGATTTACCAACATTCTCTATCGTCTTCAGCATATTTTAAAATCTCAATTTTTAAGTACTATAAAAATATGCACTAATGAAATCATAGGTGTTTTGTCTGACAATTCCATAAATTTAGGAGTAAAGGAAAGAAACAAGAAAAATCACTTTTACAGGTAAATTTCAAATTCTAAACAATTCATCATTTATTTAAGGCTGTCTCTCGAAATTAAAATGTATCAGCACTTTTGGTTACCAATTCTATACAATATGGAGATTTCACATGTATCTATTTTAATTAGTTGAGTTCATTCACTTTTTATAGTGAACATCTATTTTTTGTGTCAGATTCCCATGGAAAGATACTGTAAATCTCACTTTCTCTGTCACCTTTGACCCCGGGGCAACTTGTCCCAACAATAACCAAAAAATATAGTAAATGATAGTCTGGGTTTTCTTTTGGGTTTTTTTTGTTGTTGTTGTTTTTGGTTTTGTTTTTTGAAACAGGGTTTTACTCTGCCACCCAGGTTGGAGTTTAGTGATGTGATCTTGGCTCACCAGGATCTCAACTCCTTGAACTCAACAGATCCTCACACCTCAGCTTCCCAAGTAGCTGGGACCACAGGTACACATCACCATATCTGGTTAAGATGACATCTCACTATGTTGCCCAGGCTGCTCTCAAACTCCTGGGCTCAAGTGATCCTCCCACCTTGGACTCCCAAAGTGCTCAGATTATAGGCCTGAGCCATCATACCTGGTACTGGTAGTCTGCTTCTGCAGTAAAAATATTTTTTCAGTAGTCAATTTTGTCATCTGAGGACATCGTTGCTGTTCTAGAAGCATAGTTCCGACATCATCTTTACTGATCATCACTGAAGCAATGGCTCCAGCAGTAGGCTCAAAAGACATTTCCCCATTCACCATACAGGTGTCCCAACAGTGAAAGTAAACAAAAATCTATCAGGAGAAACAATGCTCATAAGTGGCTGAGAAAATTCTTTTAGTTCTTGAATACAACAATGTATTTTTGGTTGTTTGGACTGTAGAGCAGTGATTTGTTACATTTATTTGCTATTTTTTCTATCAGTTCTCAGTTCAATGCAGGACTCCAATGTCCTTGTCATTTTTGCAATATTTTAAATATGTTCCAAAGCCAGACTTGCAACCCTGTTAATATTGAATAGCCAGGCTTTTGCTCCTGTTCCAGTTCACAAATTGATCCCTCAACTCTGCTGTTTTTTCCATGGATCATCATAAGCTGAAATCTGAGAGTGGGAAGCCAATCCTTCAGAGTGGGTCTATTTCTTAAATTTTCCACTGCCACAGTCCCAACATAGGACATTCTGGATAGATGTTTCTCAGTAAGACTCCATGTAGTGCTCTCATTGGCAAATGTCAGAGTCCTGAAGCCTCAGTTCTTTTGCCATGAACTCTTCTATGTCAAGTGCTCTACTCTGTTAATTCAAATTTAGTTGCTGTTCTTAAAGTCCCTCAGGACTGGGATTTATTCCAATCCATTTAAGGTATAACCTGATTTGCTGTCTCCATATTGAAGTCACTAATTACCTTTGATAAGGCCCCTGGGAAGGGATGTGATATTGAACATATCACCATAAGTAACCCTCAAATAGTTCTGGATCAGGGTTTAGTCTCATAACTGATTTATGTTTGTCTAAGACTTTACTCACTGAAGAAGCATTGTGCCATCACCTCCTGCAGCTATAACAGCATCTGCCCCTGAGACAGCCTCTTTCTCATACTCTCTCATCTCTAGGCGAGCCTCAATCACCACATTCCATAAACGATCTAGAATATGGCCAACAGTTTTGCTGTGAACATGATGTGATTCAAGAAGTCCACTATAGCTACAGAGCAGCTGCTTGAAGTTCTCCTCCAGGTGCTCTCCTTAATGGTACCACAGCTGCTAGAACTGCTACTGGGTGGTTTTGGCCACCTTCATCTCTGAGGGGTGGAAACCATCATAGAAATGGTGGCCACAGACTGCCAGCTCACATGGCTCTATCTACCCCATATACTGATGGTCACCACAGTCACCATTGAGCCATACAGGGGGTCCTCCAATGCCTGGGTTTCACAGTGCTGCTGCCAGACTACCTGCATGTGAGGATGGCTGACAAGGAAGAAGCCTTGGAAATGTCATCCTTGGCCCAGCCAAGGCCACAGTCTCAGGCTCCTGCATCTGCTCCCCACTTCCACCCCTAGGAGTGTGGGCCATGGATGCTGCCCCAACCTGTAATATCACCCCACCCAGGAAAGCAGAGGTTAGGTGCAGGGACATCAGTGGTCCCTGCCATGAAGGGGACTTCTAATGCTTTTGCAGTAAAATATTTTATCTTCTAGGTAGAATATGTGACATTCTTAAATTAAACAAATGAATCCTTATTCTTTTTGTTGATTCTGCTATTGATTTGACAGTATTCCTGGTTAAATTTGTTCGCAACAGCTTTGTCAGCAGCCATCATGGGTGGTTCTAGATTAACATAGAAACAGTCCTATTATCTCACCTTGAGGACTAACGCTTTTATTTATTCCTTATTTTTTTTAATGGCTCATGGTTCTGCATGCCTCCTTCCCCCATTTGAGCAGCATTGCAGACAAAAAAAAAAAAAAAAAAAAAAAAGGGCTGCTGGACACCTCCTTTCCAGTGGCTCACATGGCTGTAGATGAAGGCATAAGACAGGGGTCAGAGTGGAGGGCCTGGCTGGGTGGGGCTGACCCAGGAGGCTGATCCAGGAATGGGGCACCCCATCTAGTTTAAAGATGCATGGTCATTAAGACATTAGGGAAGTATCAGCTATTATTGTTATATTTATTTTTATGAAGACAGTGACTGAAATAATGGGATGGTTCTTGAGCATTTATTGAAAAACTTATTAAATATTTTTCTATTTGAATATTTTATGGTTGAAATCAGTGCTTCAGGAGCCATGACCTCATCCCCCCCACTGCTCTCTAGCCTCAGCAATGAAGCAAGATCCCAACTCTAAAAAATAAGGGAAAAAATGCAGTGGAAAGGGGTTAATAAAAAGGCCTTGAGGTGGCCAGGTGCAGTGGCTCACACCTGTAATCCCAGCACTTTGGAAGGCCAAGGCAGGCAGATTAAATGAGGGCAGGAGTTCAAGACCAGCCTGGCCTATATCGTGTAACCTGATCTGTACTAAAAATACAAAAATTAGCTGGTCATGGTCATGGGCACCTGTAATCCCAGCTACTCAGGAGGCTGAGGCAGGAGAATCACTTGAACCCAGGAGGCAGAGGTTGCAGTGAGCTGAGATCACACCACTGCACTCCAGCCTGGGCGACAGAGCAAAACTCCATCTCAAAATTTAAAAACAGGTCTTGAGGTAAATCCACTGTTTCCACCCACCCTTATGACTTATCTTTATATAAAGGTATTATATTATTCTCAACTCATTATAAACATTTAATTTTATTTATTTTTGCTTTATTTATTTATTTATTTTTATTTTTATTTTTTTGAGATGGAGATTCGGTCTTGTTGCTCAGACTGGAGTGCAATGGTGCTATCTTGGCTCACTGCAACATCTGCCTCCCAGGTTCAAGTGATTCTCCTGCCCCAGCCATCTGAGTAGCTAAAATTACAAGCATGTACCACCACACCTGGCTGATTTTCTATTTTTAGTAGAGATGGGGTTTCTCCATGTTGGTCAGGCTGGTCTCAAACTCCTGACCTCAGATGATCTGTCCACCCAGCCTCCCAAAGTGCTAGGATTACAGGCATGAGCCACCATACCTGGCCCTGTTAATTTATTTTTATCACTGATCCTCGTGTTTGAGTCCCAATACCTGCTAGGGAGCATGACATACTCCCCCATTTCCAGCATCTCCCAGGAAACTCACAGAACCAACGCTGGTGCCTTCACTGAGTTATGAAGAAATGAGGAGAGTTGTCATATTTTCCCTCCTAAAATGTCTTAGATTTATCCCACAGCTTGGCAATCTCACATGGTCAGGAGCTCAAGGTCATGAGCAGCACTAAGGACTGGATCAACTGGCATCCAGCTCCCCTCTCTACCCTCCCACCAAGTTTATTTCTGTGACTGTTAGAGCAGACTCACCCCCATGATTCTGTATTCCTCCAGGAAGATTATTTAAAAATGAGTGACGGTTCATCACTAGTATAGAAAATACAGTTCTCTCCTGCATGCTGGTGCTGTATCCAGGGCCCGGATTGACACCCTCTGACCAGAAGCATCTCCATATCACTTCTGGACCCTGAGCTGGGCATGGCCTGAACCAGCATCTTTGTGCCTGCCTCCTCCAAAGTCTTCATTGAGAGATTTGTAGCTTGAAGCAAAACATTTCTGCCTGAAAAAAAACATGAACAGAGTGAGAAGAAATGAGAAGTGAATTGACCTAAAAGTTAAACTGAAGAAAATTATACCAGATCTATTTGCCTGAGGAAAATCAGTTGCTAGTTAAAGATCTGATACAGAAGTCACCACCTGAGCTGCACTTGGTCAGAGACACTAGCAGGGTGACTGTACCAGGCCAGAGTAACAGAGAGTAGGTTAGTGCCTCACTTCCCTATGGGTCTGGCCCACTGTGTAATCCTGTCAGCTGCTACAACAATAATAGTATGCTTTGTCCTCAGCCTGCAGCCCAGGGATGTGCAGAATCCCTGCATTGGCTGAGGCATCTTTAGATCCAGAAAAGCAGCTGGGACCCCAGAGCCCTGCTGCTTACTAGACTTTGAGGAGTATCTCAGGAGAAACCTGGGAGGACTCCCCAGCCTCTGCTAGAAACAGTACATTGCAGTCACCAACACTGAAGCCAGTGGCACAATCTCATCTCCCTGCAACCTCCATCCCCCGGGTTCAAGCAATTATCCTGCCCCAGCCTTCCAAGTAGCTGGGATTTTATAGGTGCCTGCCACAATGCCAGGCTAATTTTTTGTAATTTTAGTAGGGATGAGGTTTCATCATGCTGGCCAAGCTGGTCTTGAACTCTTGACTTCCCAAAGTAGGCAGTGTCTTAACTGTGTGATAAACAGGGTAGTTGTCTTTGTCCTCATAAATTGTTGTGGATTTCTCCTGACCTGGATAATGAACCACACATTTACAATCTCAACACAGCCATGAGATCAGGGAGACAGGACTAAAAACTCGAGTGCCAGACACAGGTAGGGCTGCTTTGTTTCTTTTCACAGGGCTTCCTGTGCAGGGACAGTCTTGAAATCTGCCGTTACACATGTTAGATCCCCCACAGTACCTCCTTTATCTCACTGAGGGGATCTCTGAGGTGACTCCAGAAGCCAGGTCAAGTGGAGGCAGCTCCTGGACCCAGGGTGGCCAGGAGACAGACTTAGGGGAGGGGAGCAGGGAGGAAGCCTGAGGCCAGTGAGGTCAGCTCAACAAAACCAAGCCATGCAGACACAGGTCACCCCAGGTGGCTCCAAGACTCTGTACCTGCTCGGTCCTCCTCATCTTGCTGGCATCATGTTAAGAGACACTATTCAGGACAAGTACATAAATGTTCTGAGGGGATCTCAGTAAAACTGTGATCCTGTGGGACTATCTGTGATAAGAGGTAGAGGATGGGGAAAGCTGATTGCCGTGTCTTACAAAGATCCTAAAAACCAGAGCTATAGGTAGGTCAGCTCAGTGGGAGGGAGAAGACATTCTGGAGCCAGTCCTACAGGGGATGGTCTCCAATAACAGAAATATTCATGTGAGCCACTAAATGTACCCTAAGAAAACTTTTGGTTTTGGAAATTCCTAAAGGGACTTATGTCTTTTTTTGTGTGTGATGATAGAATCTCACTATGTGGAAGAGGCTGGTCTCAAACTCTTGACCTCAAGCAATCCTCATGCCCCAGCCTCCCAAAGAATTGGTTATTATAGGCATGAGTCACCACACCTGACACCTAAGAATGTATGTTTTTGCAAATTCCTCCTATCTCTGCAGAAATAAAGTTATAAATATTGGCCATGGCTCGAGATTTTAAATCTGTTCTGAGCATTCTGGAGGTTTTGAATGGGAATTTAGGAAAGTGAGGTCATGGACTATTACCTGAGATTATTTTAAACAGATTCCCCAGGAATAGTTTTATAATAATAAAAGTAAGTCCTTCCTAAATATAATGTTAACAAAAATCTCATGTACATCTTGTTAAATACAAATTACTATGCACCAACACAAGTTTCTGATTCAGCAGATTTAGATTGGTGAATTGCATGTTTCACAAGGCACTCAGCAATGCCCTTACTTCAGTGATAAAAATACTAAATTGGTCTCCATGGACAAATTAATGAATGAGCATATGCCTGTTGGTTCTCTTTGAATAAGAGTCTTCCTGGAGCACAGGGGTTTCTGTGACTCACTGTGAGTTTATGTGTTCATGGAAGCATCACACTGGGGAGGTGGATACATCCTGGGAGACGCTAGATGAAGCACCTGGCAGTGAACCCTTGCACAGGAGACTGGGGCAAGGAGGCAACTCACTCGTGGTGTTGATATTCCCACCCTCTCACCTTCTTTCCTGCCTCTAAGGGCTGAATCATTCTAAGTTGTAAAGAGGTTTTAGTTGCATCTGCTTATGGGTTTAAATCACTGTGGAGTTGCCACTACTCATGTGTGGCACACAGTAATGATCAGAGTCATCATCTACTGAGTCCCCGTGATGGTGAGGGCAACTTTGTTCCCAAGAATGGAGCCAGAGAAGTGACCAGGGACCCCTAGAAGGGCAGGTGTTTGGGCTAGAGTTGAGCATGTGTGGAGCCTGGCCTGGGATCTGCTGCTACCAGCTAGGGTAGTGACTGATAGAGACTGAGCCAGAGCTCAGGCCACAGATGAGTGTGGCCATCCCTCCAGGAGACCCTGAGAGTGATGGCTCCTGGGTCACCACAGACTGAATCCACTCCTAAAACCAACAGGAGAGACATAGTTATGGTCATGAGAATAAGGGTAACCTGCACCCTGCTTGTGTGGTCCCTCCAGGGATTCAGAGTCTCTTCCCCTAACCTGACGCATAAGCAAGGAGCCCAAGGAGAAGCATCATGCAGGCCACAGTGGGGACAGTCACAAGGGTTGGGTGGCCTCAGGCTTCTCCATTAGGGTTTGTTGTACTCAGGGCCTTTTCATGTCTCTCCAGACCCAACAGGGGAAAAAGTTCTTTCTGCAAATCAGCTTCCCCTCCCTTCCTGCAGCAGTTTCACCCTGCTGTCCCCTAAGAGAGACCTTGGGAGAGGCAGATGCTGAGACCTCACAGACTCATGACCACAAAGGGATGAGGTACTGAAGAATGAGTTTTGATGCCTGTCCCCAAATCAGCTCCTCCAAGTCTCTCATGATCTCAATCCAACTTTCTTTCTCTGGCAGACTTGATTGCTGAAGGAGGATAATCTTCCTGCCACATAAATCTTGTTTATGGCAAATCTAACCCCATCCTTGGGAGCATTTTCTTCCCTACCCAGTGAAATGATTGCTGCTTTCTTTGTGAGTGAGCAGCAGGGCCTCCTTCCTCCAGCAGAGGGCCTACTGGGAATCCACAGAACTGCATCTGTGGTGGGCTCTCTAACCACATCCCAAGGCAGTGTCACCCCCTGACTCAGTCCTGGGTGCTGTCTTCAGTAACCTCAGTGTGAACCCAGGGCTGAGAAAGCCAACACCCAGAGCAGCACTGCCAGGCTGGGGGTGGACTCTCTCCTGCACTAAGAAGACATCAGAGGTAAAAAGGACCTCCAGTGGAAAAGCAGATTTTGAGGAGAAGATAATAAATTTACCATTATATTATGTTATTTATCCCAAAATAAAAAAAAAAATGGCACCATGTGTGAACAACTTAGTGTGAGCATCATGGAGCAGCTTAAAACACCTGATGCAGTGAATCCCTCAGCAGTTCCTCCATCAACAGAGTTTCCTTTCTTAAAATGAGTGTTGGAGAGAAGGGATAAATTGGTGACACACGGGATTTTTATGTAGAACATTATGTAGGGCACATAATGGTGGATATGAGACATTATGCATTTCTCAGAACTCTTAGAGTGCACAAGGCAAAGCTGAACGCTAATGTAGTTTATAGATTTTAGGTAATAATAAGTACTATTTATCGATTATAATGAAAATACCAGTCCAATGCAAGATGTGAACAATAAGAAAACTGGGTGACCACAGTCTAAGAATTCTTAGAAACTCTGTGTGCTCTCTGCTCAATTTCTGTAAACTTAAAACTGCCTGTAATCCCAGTTATCTGGCAAGCTGAGGAGGGAGAATCGCATGAACCCAGGAGGCAGAGGTTGCAGTGGTTGAGATGGAGCCATTGCACTCCAGTCTGGGCAACAAGAGTGAAACTCCATCTCAAAATAAATTAATAAAATTTACAGATTAAATAAATAAAATACCACACTGCATCCAAACCACCTTGGACACATGTTCTCAGGATCTTCTGGGCCTGTGTCATAGGCCATTGGTCACTCATATTTGGCTCAGAATAAATTCTTTAAATACTTCACAGAGCTTGACTCTTTTCATGAACAGGGCTAAACTCTTTTTTTTATTACCCAAATTCTTATCTAAGGGACCTGGGGAGTCATGTCCTACAAACCATAACATCTAGTTAGGCAGATTTGTATTAATCTGGTACAATGTGATTTACTTTCCAACTTGACTCTGGTATAGCATCACATGACAGAGAGCAGACGCTGAAGGAAATAAAAATATTTAACCCTAAAATAAGTTTTTTTCTATATTTTTAAATGTTCCTGCAAACCGTCTTTTGTGGGAAATTTGCATCTGTAGAGAATCCCCATTCATGCAGCCAGGCCTTCCCTTTCTAGGCCTTTCCTAGATTTAAGAGAGCCTCACATATTTTAAGGTCTGAAAAGAGACATTCACCATTTATCCTCTTTGAGGGATGTCACCTATGAGCCTTCATCTACATAACAAGAACCTTGGCCCCATAGCCCACTTACCTTAACTCAGGTATTCCTTTCTGGTGACTTCAAGTCTTTAGATAATAGCTTAACTCTCTCAGCCAACTGTCCACTAAAGAATACTCTGGCTGGCATGGTGGCTTACACCTGTAACCCCAGCACTTTGGGAGGCCAAGGTGGGCAGATCACAAGGTCAGGAGTTCAAGATCAGCCTGGTCAACATAGCGAAACCCTGTCTTTACTAAAAATACAAAAAATTAGCTGGGCATGGTGGCAGGTGCCTGTAATCCCAGCTACTCAGAAGGCTGAGGCAGGAGAATCGCTTGAACTTGGGAGGTGGAGGTTGCAGTGAGCTGAGACTGTGCCAATGCACTCCAGCCCAGGTGACAGTGCGAGATTCCATCTAAAAAAAAAAAAATTTTTGAGGAGAGATCCAAGATGGCCGATTAGCAATAGCGCAGGAATGTAGCTCCCAGTGAGAGTGCAGAGAACGAGTGGATGCCGCACTTTCTGACGAATTTTTGTTGCCCACAGACCGGGAGATTCCCGGCAGAGGAGCCACACGGGTCACCAGCCCGACTCTTTTGGCTGGCGCAGCTGTTTTGCCGGTGCCCCAGAGTGGCGCTTCCCAGTGCGGAGTATACGGGATGGACAGGCTCGGCTGGTCCCACCCCCACAAGGAAAACAGCAATTGGAAGCGCTGAGGACAGAGAGTTTCACAGCAAGGACAGCGAACTCGGGAAGGTCCGGCTCTGTGGGGAAGGGGCGTCCGCCAAAGGAAAACTAAGAAACAAAAAAACTTCATCACCAAGCGGAGAGAGATCCAAGATGGCTGCGTAGCAGCAGCTCAGGATTGTAGCTCCCAGTGAAAGTGCAGAGAGCGAGTGGATGCCGCAATTGCAGACGAATTTTTGATGCCCACAGACTGGGAGATTCCTGGCGAAGGTGCCACACGGGTCACCAGTGCGACTCTTTTGGCTGGTGTGGTGCTTCTCCGTGCGGAGTGTACAGGACTGGATGCCCTTTTAGTTGGGCTCGGCAGGTCCCATCCCCACAAGGAGAACAGCAATTGGAAGTGCTGAGGACTGAAAACAAGCACAGCTGAACCCGGGAAGGCCCAGCTCTGTGGGGAAGGGGCGCCTCCCAAAGGAAAACTAAGAAACAGAAAAAACTTCATCACCAACAAGCTGGACGTCCACTCAGAGACCCAATCTGAAAGTCGGCAATTACAAAGACAGGTGGATAAATCCACAAAAATGGAAAGAAACCAGTGCAAAAAGGCTGAGAACATCCGAAATCAGAATGCCTCTCCTCCTACAGGGGATCACAGCTCCTCATCAGCAAGAGAACAAGGCTTGACGGAGGATGAGTGTGATGAACTCATAGAATCAGGCTTCAGAAGATGGATAATAAGAAACTTCTGTGAGCTAAAAGAACATGTTCTAACCCAATGCAAAGAAACTAAGAACCTTGAAAGAAGATTTAATGAAATGTTAATGAGAATGGACAACTTAGAGAAGAACATAAGTGAATTGATGGAGCTGAAAAACACAACACGAGAACTTCGTGAAGCATGCACAAGTTTCAACAGCTGAATTGACCAAGCAGACGAAAGGATATCAGAGGTCGAAGATCAACTCAATGAAATAAAACGAGAAGGCAAGATGACAGAAAAAAGCATAAAAAGGAATGAACAAAGTCTCCAAGAAATATGGGACTATGTGAAAAGACCTAATCTACGTTTGATAGGTGTACCTGAATGTGACGAAGAGAATGAATCCAAGCTGGAAAATACTCTTCAGGATATTA
>PVKP010022702.1:19152-37404 GCA_004027715.1 Plecturocebus donacophilus | reverse complement strand
TCCTAAAAAAAAAAAAAAAAAAAAAAAAAAGACAAAGAAGGACATTACATAATGGTAAAGGGATCAATGCAAGAAGAAGAGCTAACTATCCTAAATACATGTGTACCCAGTACAGGAGCACCCAGATTCATAAAGCAAGTTCTTAGAGACATACAAAGAGACTTAGACTCCCACACAATTGTAGTAGGAGACTTTAGCATCCCACTGTCAATATTAGACAGATCAACAAGACAGAAATTAACACTGGTATTCAGGACTTGAGCTCAGCTCTGGACTAAGTAGACATAATAAACACCTACAGAATTCTCCACCCAAAATCAATAGAATATACATTCTTCTCAGTATCACAGAGCACTTATTCTAAAATCAACCACATAATTGGAAGTAAAACACTCCTCAGCAAATGCAAAAGAATGGAAATCATAACAGTCTCTCAGACCACAGTGCAATCAAATTAGAACTCAGGATTAAGAAAGTCACTCAAAACCACACAACTACACAGAAACTGAACAACTTGCTCCTGAATGACTACTGGGTAAATAACAAAATTAAGGCAGAAATAAATAAGTTATTTGAAACCAATGAGAACAAAGACACAATGTACCAGCATTTCTGGGACACAACAAAAGCAGCGTTTAGAGGGAGATTTATAGCACTAAATGTCCATAGGAGAAAGCAGGAAAGATCTAACATTGAAACCCTAACATCACAATTAAAAAAACTAGAGAAGCAAGAGCAAACAAATTCAAAAGCTAGCAGAAACAAGAAATAACTAAGATCAGAGCAGAACTGAATGAGATAGAGACACAAAAAAACCCTTCAAAAAATCAGTGAATCCAGAAGCTGTTTTTTTGAAAAGATTTACAAAATAGACCACTAGCCAGACTAATACAGAAGAAAACATAGAAGAATTAAATGGACACAAGAAAAAATGATAAAGGGGATAGGACCATTGATTTCACAGAAATACAAACTACCATCAGAGAATACTATAAACACCTCTAGGCAGGTAAACTAGAAAATCTAAAAGAAATGAATATATTTCTGGTCACATACACCCTCCCAAGACTAAATTAGGAAGAAGTCAAATCTCTGAATAGACCAATAGCAAGTTCTGAAATTGATGCAGTAATTAATAGCACGCCAGCCAAAAAAAGCCCAGTACCAGAAGGATTCACAGCCAAATTTTACCAGAAGTACAAACAGGAGCTGGTACCATTCCTTTTGAAACTATTCCAAACAATAGAAAAAGAGAGGCTCCTCCCTAACTCATTTTATGAGGCCAGTGTCTTTCTGATAACAAAACTTGGCAGAGACACAACAACAGCAACAACAAAATTTGAGACCAATATCCCTGATGAACACTGATGCAAAAATCCTCAATAAAATACTGGCAAACTGAATCCAGCAGCACATTAAAAATCTTATCCACCACGATCAAGTCAGCTTCATTCTTGGGATGCAAGGCTGGTTCAACATATGCAAATCAGTAAACATAATCTGTCATATAAACAGAAGCAATGACAGAAACTACATGATTATCAAAATAGACATAGAAAAAGCCTTCGATAGAATTCACCCCTTCCTGCTAAAAACAATAAACTAGGTATTGATGGAATACACCTCAAAATAATAAGAGCTATTTATGACAAACCCACAGCAAATATACTGAATAAGCAAAAGCTGAAAGCATTCTCTTTGAAAAATGGCACAAAAAGATGTGGAGAAATAGGGATGCTTTTACACTGTTGGTGGGAGTGTAAATTAGTTCAACCATTGTGGAAGACAGTATGACAATTCCTCAAGGATCTAGAACTAGAAATACCATTTGACACAGCTATCCCATTACTGGGTATATACTCAATGGATTATAAATCATTCTATAAGGACACATGCACATGAATGTTTATTGCAGGACTATTCACAATAGCAAAGACTTGGAACCAACCCAAATGCCCATCAGTGTTAGACTGAATAAAGAAAATGTGGCATATATACACCATGGAATACTATGCAGTCATAAGATAGAATGAATTCGTGTCCATTTCAAGGACATAGATGAAGCTGAAAACCATCATTCTCAGCAAACTAACACAGGAACAGAAAACCAAATGCCACATGTTCTCACTCATAAGTGGGAGTTGAACAATGAGAACACATGGACACAGGGAGGGGAGCATCATACACCGGGGCCTATTGCAGGGTGGGAGGCTAGCGGAGGGATAGCAGGGGATTGGGGGATAGGGGAGGGATAGCATTAGGAGAAATACCTAATGTAGATGACAGGTTGATGGGTGCAGCAAACCACCATAACACGTGTATACCTATGTAACAAAAGTGCACATTCTGCATATGTACCCCAGAACTTAAAGCATCATAAATACTATTAAATAAATCAATCAATTTTTTAAAAAACCTTCAAGATTAATGTGATTCATCTAGTTGCACCCTGGTTGGGAGAGGGACTTACTTTAGGGCTTACTAGATTAAAACCCCAGGACTTATGAATTATATAAGAGGAGGCTAGTCTTCAGTGCTGATTATAATTTTAATTTACAGCAAAACTTGCTAACTGTTGGAGGACCCAACCCCTTGAAGACTGCTGCAGGGGAGAATATTGTGACATGTCTGCAGAAGGTTCTGCCCAAGGTCCTACATTACTCTGGGAAATACTTACTTTATTTTATTCTGGTCTTTTCTAGTTACACCTGATCTCAGTAAGGTTTCTTTTTCTTTGCTCTTGGCCAGACTGCCATGCTCTACATCATTAACCCTAAACTCTAGGGAACTGATCCCCTGACAGCATCTTTGATATTAGATTAGATCCCTTCCAGGCTGCATTTAATTGACTGAGTTCCTAGGGGGAATAACTGCTCCTGTTCCCTGTCTCTGTTTTACCTGGCCACTTTTCTTCAGTAGCTGGCTTGCAAATTCACTGTCTCCATGAAGAAAGAAGTGCGACAGATAAAACAAATGCTTATGATTCTGAATCCTTTTTTTTTTTCATTCTAATAACATCACTACAGTAACACCTGTCAATGAGCTCCTTTGTTCTTTCTGAATCCTCTTCTTCCAAGTAATAATAAAGTGGCCACTTTCCTCTTATGTCCTTCACATTGTACCTTATGTATTTTTTTGAAAGTGAATGACAAAAGAATGCCGGTAATTAAAATACCAGTTCTTTTTCCTTGGCTTTAATGCTTTAATGTCTTTACTTCTGTTTTTAAACTTTTAAATCATTTTTTAAATGATTTTATATTTTGAGTATTTTTGTTGATCTTTCTTTTTGTTGCAAAGATAAAAAAACCACCTTGTTTCCCCCAGATATAGAAGATATGCTCAATGTGAAAATTGCAAACATAGAAATATATAATATGGAGAGTGAAAGATAACCATAATAATAACCTTTCTCTTCCCCCTGCAGACAAAGCTAATCTTTATTTTTTTGGTGGGTAGTCCTCCTGATTTTTCTATGTATTCAATGTCAATTTTTAATGGTAGCATTGCTCTTCAACAATTAAAAAATAAGCTTGGTAGGTAGATGTTAAAATTCATTCCTATTCCTTCCCTAAGACACATCTAGAGGCTCTTAAGCAAACATGCGAGTTCACAATCGTTAATTTATAATTGGTTGAAATGTTAAAATCTGATTTGGTGAAGTCACTGAAATCCCTCCTTCTAAGTTCCTTCCATTGCCGCAGTGGAGCTCTGAGATGTTACCTGTGTTCTCTGATGTCACAAGCTGCTAATCCCAGCTTCTTTGTTTCTTGCCTGTGGCCTTAGTTCTTCTTGATGTGTCTTCCCTTTAAATGACAGCTCAGGGCTAAGATCACACAGACATGTTGAGTTTGGGCTTTGCTAGGTTCTACCTGTGCTATGTACTACATGTCCTCATCTTCAAAATGGGAGGAATGCTGATTACTGTGATTGCTAATTCCTGAATTTCCTTTTGTGTCTGAATAATCATAATTAAGTGATTATGAGAGACCCTATATCTTCAGGAAGATATAGGGCTCTGAGGTATAGGTAAACCAGGCAATTGATAGGTGCACCTCCCAACTCCGTGCAAATTGTGCCTCACCCAGAGCCAAACTGTTTTAGTTTCCATTGGCCCCATGCTCCGTGCTATGAGAACTTTAAAGTTTATTTTTTTTCTCCTGATACAAGGAAATGAATTAGTCATACTTCAGGCCCAGGGCTTTTAAATATTTTTAAACATTTTTCTTTATCAATAAATCGATAAAAGTTTCATATATTTATTGTGTACAAGTTTTGAAATATGTAAACATTATAGAATGGCTAATTACACTCAAGCTAATTAGCATATGTGTTACTTCACATACTGATCACTTTTTTTGTGGTGGGAACACAAAATCTACTCTCATAGCAATTTTCAGATTTACAAGAAATATATTGCTATTAACTGTAGTCAGAATGTTGTACAATAGATCTGTTGAATTTATTCCTTCCATCTTACTGAAATTTTCTTTCATTTGACTAACATTTTACCTTACTATCCCCTAGCCCCCATCTTAGCCTTTGGTAATCACTTTCTACTCTTCACTTCTATTTGTTTAATTTTTTTCAATTTCATATGTAAGATCGATCATATGGAATTTGTCTTTCTGTGCCTGGATTATTTCACTTAATATAATGCCCTCTAGGTTCATCTATATTGTTGCAAATGACAGGATTTTCTTCTTTATAAAGTCTGAGTATTGTGTGTATACAACACATTTCCTTTATCCATTCATCCCTTGATAGCCAAGATAAGGAATCACCCTAAGTGCCTATTGTGAATAATGCTTCAATAAATAGGGAGTGCAGATACCGCTTCAAAATACTGATTTCATTTCCTTTGGATATATACCCAGTAGTGGGATAGCTGGATCATTTAGTGATTCTATTTTTAGTTTTTTGAGGAACTACCATACTCTTTTCCATAATGGCTGTACTAATTTACGTTCCTACCAATAGTGCAAAGGTTCTCTTTTCTCCACATCCTAACACTTTGTGTCTTTTGCCTTTTTGTTAGTAGCCATTCTACCAGGTGTTACATGATATTTCACTGTAGTTTTAATTTGCATTTCTCTGATGATTAGTGATGTTGACACCATTTACGTGTCTTTTTTTGAGAGTTATCTATTGACTGTTCATTCTTTAGCTGGATTGTTTTCCTATTATGGAGCTGTATGAATTTCTTATGTATTTTTGGTGTTAACCCTTTATTAGATACTTTGTTTGCAAGTATTTTCTCCCATTCTTTAGGTTGTCTCTTTATCGTTTGTTTCCTTTGCTGTGTAAAGACATTTTAGTTTGATGTAACCCCAAATGTTTATTTTTGTTTGTTTGTTTGTACTTTGAGGCTCATATCCAAAAAAGTATTTGTCCAGAACAGTGTCATGGAGCTTTTATTTTATGTCTTTCTTTAGTTGTTTTACAGTTTGAGTTATTACATTTAAGTCTTTAATCCAATTAAGTTGGTTTTTGTATATGGCATGAGATAAGTATATATTTCATTTTTCTGCATGAGAGTATCCAGTTGTTTCAAGACCATTTATTGAAGATACTGCCCTTTCCCAAAGGTCCAGTATATGTGTCCTTGGCAGTTTTGTCAAAAACCAGCTGGTCATAAATATGTGGATTTATTTCTGAGCTCTCTGTTCTGTTCCATTGATCAGTGTATCTTTTTTATGCCAATACCATGCTGTCTTGATTACTATAGATGTATAGTATATTTTGAACTCAGGTAGTATGATGCCTATAGTTTTGTTCTTTTTGTTCAAGATTGCTTTGGTTATTTGAGTTTTTTTGTAGTTTCTTACAAATTTCAGAATTTCTTTTTCTATTTCTGTGAAGAATGTCATTGGATTTTTGATAGGGATTGTTTTGAATCTGTAGATCAGTTTGGGTAATTATGACATTTTAACAAATAATTCTTTCAAACCATAACCATGAAAAATCTTTCCATTTATCTGTGTCTTCTCTGATTTATTTCATCAGGTTTTAGTGTACAGTTTTCACTGTACATATCTCTCGCCTCCTTGGTTAAATTTGTTCCTAAGCATTTTTTTTATAGCTATTGTAAATGAGGTTGTTTTCTTGATTTGTTTTTTTGGATTGCTTATTACTAGTGTAATAAGCAATCTGAATTTTGATACTAGCCTCTGAATTTTGATATGGATTTTATATCCTGAAACTTTGTTGACTTCTTTTATTAGTTCTTACAGTTTTTTTGGTAGAGTATTTAGGGTTTTCTATATATAAGATCATGTTGTCTACAAACAGGGACAATTTAACATCTTTCTTTCCAATTTGGATGTCTTTTATCTCTTTCTCTTGTCTAATTACTCTGGCTAGGACTTCTAGTTCTATGGACATCCTTGTCTTGTTCCTAATCTTAGGAATCCACTACTTTTGATGGTGATTTGGCAAGTATGACAATGAATTAAAAAAGATTTTTGTAACAGCCTACAAAACACGGCCAGAGTAATGCTCTCACGTATTAACTTTGTTAGCTGAATCTCTAAGATAAAGTAGTTGAGCCAATTATAACAGCTTCTATCTTTTCTCTTGGATCTTAGGATAAAATAACCCCTTGAAAAATCTTTCCTACCCTTCTTTCTGAAATGTTATCCTTAGAGGAGTGGTGCCAGGGAGAAGCTGGTTTGCTCAGGTGGACAGAAGTTAGGAGAAACCCTTTAAACTCTGAGCTCTAGTTTGGAATCTGGAGATGTAAAAGTTTTATTACATCTGTGACTGAACAGCTTAGTGGCTTAGCCTCGAACTACATTTTAAAACTTTATTTTTCTTTCCCCTCTCCTTCTCCCTATTGCTCAAGCCCTAGATATAACTTTGAGACAAACTGCATATCTGTTGCCTTTTATCTTGAAATACAGCCTCAGAATGTGCTGTGAACCTCCACTCTCTTTCTTTCCCCATTCTGTACTCTCATGCCTTATGCACATTTATTTACCTAGATCCTTGTTAAGCACACACCATGCTCACTTATCTGGTCATATATTTCCTTAGAAGCTTCAGGGGTCAGATCCTAATAGGGACCAGACACTTCTCTCCAATAAAAGATTACTTCAGGGCTGGAACCCACTCCCAGCTAAACAGTGGCTACAAGATTGACTGTATTAATTTATAACCTGGTAGGATCCATGATGGCATCCTTTCCTTCACCACATGAAACAATAATTCAATATGAGCCATTTGAGCAAGTCATGCCCCCGGTACCTCCTAGCCCCCTTGCTTCTTCTGCATTCCAAACCCTTTCTTTAAAACCCCTATACTCCCTCCACAAACTGAAGAATGAAACTGCTTTCTACTCTTCCCTTTGCTAGCACCAATAATAAAGAAATCTTGCTCTTTTTAAAATCACAATTCACTATTATTTTAACTTCTTTCTACAAGCAGCCAGCAGCCAGACCCTTTTGCCAGTTACACCTCCACTACATCAAGACAAAACTCCAAGACCCTACTCAAATCTTTTAGCTCCTCCTAGGATGTCCCCATCTAGAAACATTTTCTAGATATTTCTAGAAAAATCATAACATCAGGCCAAAGGCAAGCTATACCCATCCCAAAGCATCACATGCCCAATTCTTGAAATTGATAATGGAAGAATACAAAGTTGTAGGAGACCGGGAGATTGGTGACATTACTATGTTTTCTTTTTTTTGTTGTTTTAATGCACCAAGTAAATGAGATCTCTCTTTTGTGTCCAGTTTAGAAGCTGCTTAATTTGCTTGAGCCATATGGGTGAGGTAGGAAAAGTTAATGGAAGTGGGAAATGATTGCAGTGAGCCCACTTGATCCATTCTGCAACACCTGCTACCTGTAAGCATTTGGGAAATGATGGTTCTCTTCATGCTGGATGGTCCTGGCACCTTTCAGGGGCGTCTTGCTGCCTTATTCATTTCTTTTTCTAACCCTCAAATGATTCTTGTCATTCCTCTGAAATTAAGTTATCACTTTGTTGTCATCTCTCCTGTGTTTATCTTGGTGACTTGGTTATTCCTGAAGCCAATGATGTTGAGTCCCCTGAACTGGGGATAAGAGGAATGTTCTGTTCACAAATATTAATAGTTTTTAATTAGCCTCCTCAATAGATACCCTTTATGTTGTAACTTTTTATTTTCTTTTCTAATTTTTTAATTATCCCTGACCTTGAAAAAGTCAAGAATGATTCTTCTAGGAGCTCTGTTGGAGAGTACCTCAAATAGCATCACCCAATTTCATCTTTAAAATTCCCTTTCCATTTACACTAATCAGTCTTGAGATTGTATTAAATTAAATACCTTCAGTCCTTTTCTACTTTTGGATGATTGTGATTTATTCACATATATTTATTTCATGTCTATTATATGCCAAGCATTCATTTCATATTGAGAAAAAAAAACCTTTCCAGCCCTAATGAGGTAGTTATAAGAGTAGGGGAAATAGGATGATCAGAGGAGGTGATATTTACCATGAACTTGAATGGAATTAAGGGTCACTCCATATGAAAGCCCTATGTAAAGTTTCAGGAAGGAAACAAAGAACAAGACTAAGCCAGGAATGAGTCCACTTTGTTCACACCACGGCCTAGGAGGCCAGGGAGGCTGGATTGAGTGAGAAGAGAGCATGGTGCCAAAAGAGTCTGGAGTGGTAGCCACAAATAGATTGTACAGGACTCTGCAGGCCATGGCCAAGAGTTTGTGTCCTAAACCTATTAAGCACCCTTCCCACTTATTTAAGAATTTCTATTCCAAAGTTGTCAGCGGAATTTACCTCATTATCTTTTCTCCCTGGAGATCTGTCAGGGTTTCTCATATGATGCAATATCTCACTGATTGTAAGATGAAATATTTTTCATTTTTGTATCTCTAAATTTGGGATATGAGCTGCAATTGAGAATGCCTTGGCATAGTGACGTGGTTTGACCTCACTTGTCTTTCTTAGCAGTAAAGAAAATAATGGGCACCTTATAACTGATGACATCGTAATTTGGGTGAAATTTTGGACTCCAAATGGCTTGCAGTTGACATCTCTCACATCTCTCTTGCTACATGGTGACTTGGTAGAACAGAACCACTGTCAGAAGCTGGTAAACATTAAGGTAATTTCTATAATGAGAATTAATGCCTCCCAACTATTTAGACTTGGGAATCAGTCCTACTTCTAATTATGAATTTTCAAGATAATACTGATGAGAAGCAGGAATGGAATGACAGCTCTGGGACTGTGGTGTTGTTATATATATACATATGTGTATGTATATATATATATATATATATATATATATTTATGTGTGCTTTGTTTTTTTTTTTTCAGATGGAGTCTTGCTCTGTCACCCAGACTGGAGTGCAATGGCACGATCTTGGCTCTCTGTAGCCTCTATCTCACGGGTTCAAGCAATTCTCCTTCCTCAGTCTCCCTAGTAGCTGGGACTATAGGCACGCACTGCCACATCTGGCTAATTTTTGTAATTTTAGTAGAAATGGGGTTTCACCATGTTGGCCAGGATGATCTTGATCTCCTGACCTTGTGATCTGCTTGCCTCAGGCTCCCAAAGTGTTGGGATTACAGGTGTAAGCCACCGTGCCGGCCTATATATATGTTTTTGTCCATGGCTCCAGGTTTTAAACTTCCATAGTCCTTGTTTTAATATTACATGGGTTAGGCTTCAGGGAACAGAATCTCACTCCAGTCCTTTCACCTGCCCCAAGCAGGAATCCCATCTTCCCCCACCCCACTGCCTCTCTGATTACAGGTTTTAAGACTCTTCCCAGAGAAGTTCCCACCTCTGGAAAGGAGGAAAAAATGCTGGCATCATGAAGTTTCCATAAAAATTCAAGAGGGTTATTATGGCATGCTCAGGGAGCTTCTGGGGAGCTGAACACATGGTGGTTCCTGGAGGGTAGTGCACTCAGGGAAGACATGGGAGCTTCCAGCCCTTTCCCCCATACCTCACCCTACACATCTCTTTATCTGTGTCATTTGTAATATCCTTAAGGCAATAAACATAAGTGTTTCTCTGAGTTCTATGAGCCAGCAAATTAACCTAACCCAAAGAGGGAGTTGTGGGAACCTCAATTTGAAGTAGTTGGTCAGAAGTTCTGGAGGCCTGGACTTGTAACTGTTGTCTGGGGTTGTGAGAGGCAGTCTCCCCAAGAAGCCCCCAGTAGGTGGAATCTGACACTCTCTCCAGGTAGATGGTGTTGGAATTAAATTGGAGGACATCCAGCTGGTGTCTGCTGCTTGGTGTGTGGGAGAAAAAGGCTCACACATTTGGTCAAAGAAATCTGTGTTGATGATTGTTGCTGTGGTAGTGTGAGAGTAGAGAAAAAATGTGGTTTGAGATTTTTTTCCCTACACAGAACAAAATTTATTTGTATATGCAGAGCTAACTGGGCCACAAAGGAAATGAGTATACTACTCTGACCTTATTATTAGTCTTCACTAACCAACTAAGCTAAACAGATAATGAAACATCTGTGGATATGGCACTTTTTTAGTTTTTTACAACTTTTGTGATGCCTGTCTTCTCTCCTGAGGTCTTAAGACCATGCACAGGTATGTCTACCTTTTGAATGAACCTAGGGAGTTCCCATGTTAAAATGATTGTTTGCTTTCCTCCTATAGTGCAGATGCAGAGCTCTTTGAGGACAGGAACTGTGCCATTCATTTCTGTATTTTTAGTGCCTAGTAGAAATGCCTTGCTCATGGTAGACATTCAATAAAAATTGATTAAGTAGAGTTACAGTTCATCACCTCAAATAGCTTATGTTTCAAAGAAAAGCTTTCTCTTAACATATTGAAAATTTGCACAGATTCTTCACTTACTAGGACTAAAGATGTATTTTCTACAACTCAGATATAAAAATCAAGTGGCTGTCTTGATGATTTTTATAACTGATTTCATCTTGTTCTTGGACTCTCATTTCAGCAGGCAACAGAAAATATTTAAACTTTATGTTTAAAGTTAATTCAAACTCTTCAGGTATAAAACAATTTTTGGATAAATATTCAATTCAAAGTTTGGCAACTTGTCAGGCTTATTTTTCTCTTCTTGGGCAGCTTTCCTTCTTTCTTCCATGATGACATCATGTGGAGAGTGACCTTGGTTCAAATGACATACTATTTCCTGGCTGGCTCCAATGAAATGTTAGTTCATCAATTCACCAGGTGTTCTTGGCAAGTGATACTAAGACATGACATGTTCCACTCAATCTTTGGGGGATTGTATATTGGTCCCAAGCTGCCAGGGTGTGAGAAAACCCAGGCCCAGCCGAGAGTCCATGCCTATGTATTCCAGCTGACACTAGCCTCAGCTAAGATGTCTGGTACAAAGCCCGCATTGACTGCGAGGCATCTGAATGAGTGAGCCTCCCAATGCTTCTAGACTTCAGCTCTCAAGTCTTCCAGCAGAGGTTCCAGACAGGAGGGAGCAGAAACAAGCCATTCTTGCTGTGCCCTTTTCGGATTTCTGAGCCATAGAATCCATGAACATAATGAGTGGCTGTTTTATGACACTAAATTTTGAAATAGTTTGTTATTCAACCTTTTCTTCCTCCTTTCTCTGCCTCTTCTTCTTTCCTTCAAAAAAATTATTTTAAAGACTTGGGATATTTGGAGGGCAGTTTTAAAAATAGGACCATTTCTTCAAAACCATACTAATTAGTATTTTAATCATGGGGTACTTTGAAAATATGTTAGAGAAAAGCATTCACTTTCTTTAAAAAGGACTTTGGTTAGAGCCAAATTACATAAAAGAGATTTTTTTTTTTTTAACTCAGGAGAATTCCACCATCTTCACCTCAGGCCAAAAGCTATTTTCATTAGAGAAAAAAATGTTTTTCATTTCCTCAAATGGTAATATGTGCACCCAAGTAAGTACAAAGTTGAAAGTCAAAAGTTGTGCTACAGCTGGCTGCATTACTTGATCTCTATCTGAATGTTAGTGGCATGATTATTGGAGTTCGCTATCACAGCAGGGTGGGGAGACGACGTGGTAGCATCAAAAGGAAATTACATTTGCTAAAAAATATGAGTGAAAATGTCTCCAGCAATTACCATAGGTCATCTCTGCTGCACACAGCAAATGGCAGAGAAAAAGGGCTTCCTGTGGGAGGAGCAGAAAGGAGGGTTAGAATGGTGCTGTTGTGATGTATGGAATCAAAAAGGACTCCCCATCATGCAGGCTTGCAGCAAACAGCAATATTAGTATAATGGGCTGTAATAAATTACCAGTAGTTTTTAAGATTTCTTTTTTGTTCTTTCAGGTCAGCAAAAATGCCATCATCTTTCCTTGCTTTGTGTTGTCTGCACTACCCTTTTAGATTCAGATGACTCCCATTCTATTCCAGCTGGCTGCCTTTAGATTTTTGAATTAGCACTCAATATATTTTAATTCAATTTGGGAACTAATGGATGCCTGAACTTATTTAGCCCATCCATTCAAGCATCTTGAAGTGCAATTTTGATGGAGGCAATTTTTCCAATTACAATTTTAATTCTTTATTTTTCTATCTCTCAAAAATTAAACTTTGCTTCATTGATGACTGGAAAATTCTAGGTAAGCAGTCTAGGAAAGTAAAATATAAATGGCTCATCCAATTTTCTTTTTCCCAGTATGGCAGTAAAGATAATTATTAAATAATGTTGAACATTTGTAGATTATAACAGCCTTGTGAACAACTCATCTTATTTTTAACCAGATTTTATGAGTAGTCTGGGGGTCAAATTGTGTTTTCGCTAACCAGAAAAACTATAATAACAATGACAACAACCATAACACAGAAAATAAAGACCTAACTTGTCATGGTTAACCTATCAAAAAGGTATTTCTCTTGTTACCTTGCTCCCAAGGGTTTAAAAAGGGTTCATATAGTCACATTTAAGGACAAACTCAGTAGCTTTCCACTTCAACAAGCTAAATATATATTCCCTATGTCATTTTGCTTTGCTGTTTGAAAGGCTATTCCTTCACAGTGGGAGAGAGATGCTTGATGCCAAAACAGACCTCAAGATATCACTCTCTCCGCAATGAGAAGGAAGGGTTATTTTCGTTACCAAGAGTTAAATGTCTGGACAGCCTTTCCATTAAAGCCATGGGTAATCACCTAGAGTGGGTAGTAGTAGCTCTTTCTTGGTCATCTCAGCAGACTTTCTCATTTCCCCTTTCTTGAAAATGCACTAAGGACCCTGCATACAGGAATGGCCAGAGTTAGGGTAAGGTCTTTGTTCTATTACCCATCTCTCTAGGAATAGAAATAGGTCCTAAGCCTGGGCTCATGACCTATGCAAAGACCAATAGACCCCTTAAGAAAGGTCAGCTTATAGACATTGAGAGAAAGAGGCTTGTACTTTCTGATAAGAGTATTTGTTTTGGCTAAGGTTCCTGTGTTTCCTTTCATTCTGACTAACCAATTTCAGTTAGAGGACATGACACATAAATGCAAGGAGAAACAGCATTGCAATGATGAAAGATGGATGCAAGGAGAGCATTTGTGTACTAACAGCATGAAGTCACTCATTCTTTTCCTCTAGGTCCTAGATTTTTGCAGCCTCCCCATCAAATCTGTAACCTACTCCAGTATTCCACTACATTACCAAGACATTTCTGTTTAGTAAAGTTTAGGTTAAGTTGGATTTCTATGACTTGTAATTAAGTCATGTTACACAGGACTGCACAGGTAGGGCAATGTATATAGATGAGTATTTCCTTTTTCCATTGTAAGAGATACATGGGGCTGGCCATCCCTATTACCTTTTTTCAGTACCTTCTCCTCTTTCTCTAAATTAATTCATAGGGATATTTATTAACAACCTACTATGTATTGACTATTGAGGTTGCAAAGATCAATAAGAAATGAGTTCTATTTCCAGGAAGACTCTCTGGGACATGTAGATAACCATATAATAAGTCACATTTCCCAAAATATTTGGAAGAACACAAGTTATTTTGTGAAGAAAATAACTCCTGGTTTCAAAAATTTTATGACTGTATAAAGTTGGGAAAAATGCATCAAATCATAATCCCTTAGGTTTCATAGTACATATCAGCATATTAAAATATGCAGAAATGCTACATCTATAGCCAAATATTTCACAATTTGTTGAAAATGAAAACTGTTGTTCCCTGTATGACCTATTGACAGTCTATGAAACTAGTGCTCTTTGGAAAGTATTTGAATAAAGATAGACAACTGTGAAAGAATAGAAATGAGACAACTAGGTCATTTTTGGAGGGGATAGAAGTGACTTCACAGAAGAGGTAAGAATTTGAATTGAACATTAATGAGTGAGTTTATCAGCTCAGGAAAGAGAAAGGTATTCCAGAAAAAGTAATGAGATGCAAAAAGGCAGAGATATGAGCATACAACTAAGGTTTTTCTGGGAATATTTAGCATTCTACGGGACTAGAAGAGGTAGCAAAAGGAAGAAGACTAAAGAGATTTTTTTAAAAAGCCAAGATGGAGAGATACGAAGAGTCAGGATAAGGCATTTGAGTTTCCCATTATAGTGAGAAGCACTAAATATTGCTTTCTCCTGTAAGGTAATATATTTTATTTCAATTACAATGTGGTACTTAATATTTTGGAAACAAATATTTTAAAACATTTATCTAAGGTCTCTTTTCCTAACTGAAGTTTGAAAAATTTTGCTGATTGGAAAAATAAACAGGCTAAAATGGAGGCATTTCATTTAGAAAGAATGAGTTTTGTTTTCTTTGAATCCCCAAAAGTTTCTTCCCTCTGACAGTCTCTCTCATTTACATAGTGCCTGGCTTTAAATTGGAACGTACTCAGTGATAAACAATATCTTTGAGTGTTAGCCATAAGGATATTTGCATTTTAGTAAGCTCAATTGTTTATCAAAAATATTTGAAAAGTCTCCCTCCATTCTATTTTATCTGTTTACATTCCTCTAGATCTGATTTAGAACTCTTTTTCCTAACTTCTCTTCCAGAAACTTTAACCTTCTCATTCATTTTATATGCATTTTCTGAGTACTTAATGTCTGCCAGAATCTCTGCTAGGCACTGGAAATCTACTACCCTGCCAGAGCTGCAGGTCTCAGTGAGCTTTGAGTCTAGTGGAGACACAGAGATGCAAACAAAAATTCCAATTAATATCTTGATTAGGGTAAATACAAGATGCTGGAGGGGTACGCAGGTGGAATACCTGTTAAGTGTATGTGTGGGGTCTATCTATCTGTCTGTCTTGTGAAGGGTCAGAGAGTCCTTCTCAGAGGAGATGACATCTAAAGCTAAATTAAAATGAATAAACAGGAATAATCCAGACATAAAAAATGAGTGAGGGTAAGGTCATTCTGGGCAGAGAGAAGACAGCTTGTCCGAGACAGGAGACCTTGGTGTTCAGTCTGGCCTTGCATATGAAGATGAATGGTAGGAGGTGAAGCTGCAGAGACAGGCAGAGAACGAAGAACTCTTGTATCATTTAATATAATTTTGTTTTTTTCTGACATCCATGGGACATCATCAAAGTGGTTTAAGCAGTGAAGGTGATTTAATTAAGTTTGCATTTTGAAAATGCTAATCAAAGTTCAGTATGGGAGCAGCAAGGCTGGAGGCTAAAAGGCTGCTGAAATTGTGAAGGCTAGAGATGTCGGTGACCAGAACAAGGGAGGAGCAATGGTGATGGACAGAATGAGTTGGGGAGAGAAAAGGAGGAGGGGGAGAAGATGGGCTTTGGTGATTGATTGGATATGGATATGAAGGGAAGGGAGGAGAAGAGTTTTGAATGAATTCTCCACCCTATAAACTTCTGTAACTATTGAGTTTATCAAGTGTCAGCTAACTTAAAATATTCTGTCTCATGTAGTTATTCACCTTCCCTTCTCATTTGCTTCTTTCCCCATCTAATCATAAGCCTCACAAGGAACAGGGACATGTTTGTGTTATATGCAGCACATGGAAAGCATAAAGTAAGTGCTAAAATGAAAAATAGTGAATCCTTTTATTTTTCCCCTGAGAAAAAGAGTCACATTCTGCGTTCTTCATTTTTTGTTAGAGAAAAAGCAGTACATGCCATTTGCCACAATGAGTTTTGAGAAGTTTTTCTTTTTCTTTTTTAACTGAAATACAAACTAAAAGCATCTAACCAGATTCTTAAATGCCTCTATTATTTTATCTGGATGTCTTAAAAGCAATTTTGGTTGTTCCATTTTCTCTTCCGTTTGCCCTTTAATGTCAGCTTAAAAGTGCTTTTTCCCTTCTCTCACTAATTCTGGCCATCAAATCTTCAGCAAACTTATCATGGTAGTCACATTTTATAGTTGTAGGTCAACCCTGTCCTGTGGGAGCAAACTAAGTGTAGAGTGTCTGATCTGGGCCTCCTAAGATATAATGACGGAAGGGAAGATTGCCTCTGCTCTATCAAAACACTCCACCCCTAGTTCCACTGAGCATTGTAGATTCTTCATTAATCAGAACAGGAAGTCCTGGACACCTCACTGCTGGCTGCTCCCAAAGTCCGTGCCCTGCTCAGAAAGTCTGGGTGAGCAGAGAGTCTGGGGGGCAGGCAGAGGTAGGGAGGAAAGACCTTCCATTTGTTTGTGCTTGCTATGGGGCCAGTGACTATGCCAACAACCTAGGGGTGTAGATATTTATTCCCACTTTACAGATGGGCAGACTAATGCATAAAAATTTAATTGATGTGCTCAAACCTAAGCCCAGATCAAGAGAAACAAGTGGAATGAACACCTGACAGCAAAGCTTTGGTCTGTCCAACACCACTTGCAGCTTTTATTCTTTGTGGTTGACTGGTGATAAAAACATGATGCAGATATTTGTAGCCCTGAGCATGCGTGAGGAACACTAGCATAAAGAGGAGGACAGACCCAGGAGAAGACTGGATTGTTTTTTAATGCTGTTGTGGACATTTAGAGACCTTAGTTCTGGTTCTGGTTGTCTCTGGTTTTGAACAGTTTATTAAATCAACTTGGTCTTTAGTCAGGGCTGCTGTGTTTGGTTGTACAGTTGGTGCACTGCACAAAAGCACTAGGCTAAGAGAAACTAGCCCAAAACAAGGCTACATTTGCCCAGAGGAGCCACATAGGCTGATGTTGGCTTTGACTTTAGTTTTCATATTTTCAGAATAGGTGAAGTCCTCCATAAGGAAGAGTATTATTATTATTCTTCAAATAAGTGGAAAAACCAGTCTTTTTCTGTGTAAAATTTTATAATGAACAGTCTTACCAATTTTTTGGACCAATGTCATTTGTGAAAAGTATCTCTCAAGATACTACAACATTAGGAATGAGAACATTAAGTTTATAGAATGAAGCTTGCATTCCTGGCTCTAACACTTGCGAATTTATAGAATTCCTATATCTGCAAAATGGAGATAATGATAATGCCTTCCTCAAAGGATTGTGAAATTTCTGTGAATTAATACAAGTAAAGTTTTTAGAGCAGCACCTGACTCACATTTATTGAGTACTTATTACTGTGACTATTATTTCCATTTATATCTTCGTATCTCCCCTCTGAAGGCTCTGGAGGTTCCCTCAAAAACAGTAAATAAGTTGTCAATTTTGACTTTTCATCCTTGAAAATGGTAGCTGATTTCTCTGTAATACTTTTTATGTTAGCAGTAATTTCTTTTTAATCACCCACCTCAAATTGACTTAAAACAACATTTCACACCAGTTAGAATGGCAATCATTAAAATCTGGATACAACAGATGCTGGAAAGATGTGGAGAAATAGGAATGCTTTTACACTGTTGGTGGGAGTGTAAATTAGTTCAACCATTAGGGAAGACAGTGTGGCAATTCCTCAAGGATTTAGAAATAGAAACTCTGTTTGATCCAGCAATCCTATTACTGGGTATATACCCAAAGGGTTATAAATCGTTCTGTTATAAAGACACATACACACGTATGTTCGTTGTGGTGCTGTTTACAATAGCAAAGACCTGGAACACCTAAATGCCCATCAGTGATAGACTGGACAAAGAAAATGTGCCACATATATACCATGGAACACTATGCAGCCATAAAAATGATGAGTTTGTGTCCTTTGTAGAGACATGGATGAATTTAGAAACCATCATTCCCAGCAAACTGACACAAGAACAGAAAACTAAACACCACATGTTTTCACTCATAGGCGGGTGATGAACAATGAGAACACTTGGGCACAGGGAAAGGAACAACACTCACTGGGGCAGGTGGGGAGGTGGAGGGGAGGAGGGAAGGGACAGCGGGGGGTGGGGTGGATAGGGAGGGATAACA
>PVKP010022702.1:0-19052 GCA_004027715.1 Plecturocebus donacophilus | reverse complement strand
ATTGAGAAGCATACCTCTTTACATGGAGAAGGCTGTGCTATGTCTTTAAGTAAGCTTTCAGCTCTAATGTTTTGTGATGGTTGTGAAATTATGCCCATTATTGGCAATCACTGGTAGCTTCTGTTTTTTTTTTTTTTCCATCTCAAAGTGGAGAATGGTGCATATATCCCTTGCAAACTTTGGAATATCATAAAAACTATACCCTGTCACTTTTAAAAAGCAGACAAAGAGCACTAAGACAAGATCCCAGTTTCTCTCTAGATTGCCCTAGAGTAATACCTCCAGATTCTGAACAGAAAAGGTTATGTTAGGAGAAAGCTACATTTAGATCTTTTACTTCCATTTTTCTCCTCCAGCACATTTGCCTCCACAAGGAAGGAATAATAGAGAGGAGTTGATATGTGACTGGGACAGAGGTGGCCCCCAGGGTGCCCTTGAGAGTTATATATTAGAAATGGCAGAGCTTCTTACCCTGGTTTCCTGAATGACTGAAATGCAGGGCAGGTGAGCCCCAAATTGGGGCTTAGATGGGGAAGGTTCTTGGCTTTCCTCAGGAAAGAATCGGAAAGCAAGCAGTAGTAGAAGAAAACAGCTTTCTTGAGGCAGCTCCATGGCTGCGTCTGCAGAGCAGGGCTACCGCCGAAGCAGCGTGCGGAGAGTAGCTCAGGGGCAGTTCTGCAGTCATGTGTACACCCACTTTTGATTATATGCAAATTAAAGGATGGAATATGTAGAAATTTCTAGAAAAAGTATATTTCTGGGACATTGGGCCACTGCCATGGAAAAGGGCAATGACTTCTGGGTGTTGCCATAGAAATGGTAAATTGTCATGGCACTAGGGGGCAAGTCTTATGGAGAGGTGCTTTTGCCTCTTGCCTGTTTTTGCTAGTCCTCAATCTGGTCTGAGTCTGAGCTCTACATCCAGAGTCTGCATCCTCCTTCAACTGTAGGCAGCAGGCCTTTCCTCACCTCCCTTGCATCCTCCATTCCTACTCATGTCAACTGATTTGGAACTACTGTGAATTGTTATGTGAGCAAGAAACAGTCTTCTGTGTGTTTATCCACTGTGCATTTGGTTTAATTTCCTACTGCAGCCCAATATAGCCTAATGCAATGTGTTATGAATTTCGGAAGGGGATAATACTGGTTAGAAATCACAAACCGCTGCAAAAGTTTGGCCACAGTGTGTTGATTTTCTTTTGATTGAATTGGTTGCCAATTTATTTTATTTAATATCCAGATTTCCAGCTTCCCTTAAAAAGTTAGAACTTGGCAAATCTTTGGCAAAATGAGAAGAATTGGCAATATTGAGATTTTATTCCTCATGAAGGCAATTTTCTGGAGCTTGGTGGCAGTTCTGTGGATGGGGCCTGTGTTTTCAAGTTGTCCACAGTTCCCATCATTGCCTCTAACACTGCTGGGTGTTTCTAGCTTCACTCACTTACTTTTCTGACCTCTGTAGGTGTTTCAGTTTACATCCCTCATCTAAAGGGCAAACTATTAAGTGCTCAGAGGCAGCCGCTGGAACAGCAGCCACCATGAGTACAAATGTTCAGGAACTTACCTAGCTCAGGAATAAATTTGACTGCAGTATTTTAAAAGTGGTATATGTAAAATATGGTGCTAAGAAAAGTTTTAGTGCTTAGAAGAAATGACATTTAAAAATTTGGCGTGAGTCCTTTTCCAGAACTTACTATGTCAGAAAAAGGGGCATGCATGTGATTGTTTAAAAGTTTAACAAGCTAAATCTGAGTTTGCTTCACACTGCAGGCAGGACAAGAGTCTGGGTGTGTGGGGGGTCTTTACTGAGAGGGAATTTCCAGCAGTGTGATTACTCAGGAAGGACAAGTGCCAAGCAGCATCCGCTAACTTCTGTGTTTTCCTGTGTGAAGGAAAATAATACTCTTTCCTGCTGATCTTGGCATACTGAGCTTCAGTTCTTCTTAATTTAAATTCCCTTACATGTTTGGAGAAAACACTGTAAAACACCCATTTGCCATCAAGGACATGAAAATGATAGGGACCTCTAGAAGGAGAATGATCCCTTGGGTGCACCACCTTCCTACCCAATTACCTGCAAGAAGCATTGACTTTTTCCCAAGCTGGGGAACCATCTAAATAGTAGTGGTCATGAGGTGTTATTCAGAAGAGGCAGACAGAAGAAAATCGCCCTGTGTGTGTTCTATCATGTTTTAGATAGAGCATCCTGGGCAGAAAGCTTTTCTAAAGCTGGAGAGCACTCAGAATGCCACCTGCCCCCAGCCTCTCTCTCACCTGTCTTCTTGTGTGGACCTCTCCTCAGCAAGACTCCGAGTTCTGGTCTTTCTGGTTTGACTGTGGGGCTGTTCCCTTGTGCTGTACCGCCAAGTCTCTTGCCAAACCTGCGGTGTTGGCATTCCTACTGCAGGTCGTGCTTACGTGTGCTTCTCACTTATTACATGTCTTAAATTCAATTAGTGCCCTCATGCTGTGGGAGGCCAGGGCACTCTTAGAGAGCAGGGAAACAATGACAACAAAAAACAGAGCTTTTCTGTGGTCGTTTTTAGGTGTTTTCATGAAGCCCTTACCTCATCACAACTTAAATTCAGTCCACAGCAAGGATCACAAATCAGCAGTTGTTGGAATCTATTATGAAGAAACACACATTTATCAAATTGTTTTTCGAGGAGGTGAATAATTTAGCAAAAGAAAAAAATTACCACCACCGTCACCATAAAATTGTGCGACTGACTGACAGTTTATTTTGTTCCTCTGAGAGGTGAGGAGCTGGTGCATGCTGAGTGCATATTGATCAGCTGGATGTGGAGAAATGGAATTTTTACATTCTTGGGTTACTAACTTGTTGCCAATTAGGAACAAAAAGACATTTAAATGCCCCCATAGTATTAGTAAAGACCCCAGGGTTTGCTGCTGACTAATGTTGCCGGTTTGTTATTGCCAAGTTATTGCTTAATTATGAGTTATTGCAGCAGTACTGGAGAGGAGCCTTACTTCTTGGTCTATCTGTGTAAAGTTGGATTTCTTCCTAGAGAATATTTTTCTGAACATCTATTGATTTCATCTTTACTAGTATGTATTAAGCACTTAAATTGTGTTAGGTACTATACTATCTTTTTATATAACTGATCTAATTTATTCCTAACAACCCTGTGTGATAGGTCCTATTATTTTAATTTTACCCACAGGGATATGAATGCTCAAAGAGGTATATTCACTTTCCCCAAGGTCACACAGCTTGTGAGTTTCAAAGCAATGTGTTCAGTTTAGCCTAATTCTAAAGCCTTTGCTAATAAACACAATTGTATCCTATATTATTTCAGACATGAGCCCCTTATGACTGACTTTAAGTCATCCTTCATGAATGTTCATGATTTTGGGAGTCCATGATGGTATCTTTTTTTTTTTTTTTCCAACAGATGGGGTAATAGGAATTTTTCTAAGCTTAAAATTGACAGTCTCTGGAAACCCACATAGGGAGTCCTTCACCCATGAACAGAACCAGGGATGCTTGTTTGGCATTTCATCCGGCTCACTGGTGACACATTAAGCCCCTACTGTGTGTCCATGGGTGAGGAGGAAGACAAAACAGAGCAGTGAGAGAGTATTTGTGGGCACTGGATTGGATTGGAGGGCAGTGAGAGATTATGGGCAGCAGAATCCACTGCACCATGTTGAAGTTGGAATGCAGGATTGGTCCTGTAGTAGTCTGTTCTTACTTGCTATAAAGAAATACCCAACACTGGGTAATTTATAAAGAAAAGAGATTTAATTGGCCTGTAGCTCTGCACCCTGTGCAGGAAGCATGATGCTGGCATCTGCTTGGCTTCTGGGGAGGCCTCAGGAAACTTGACAGTCATGGTGGAAAATGAAGGGGGAGCAGGAATGTCACTTGGCCAGAACAAGAGCAAGAGAGAGAGGTGCCACACTTTAAACAGCCAGATCTCATGTGAAGTCACTCGCTGTTGCAAGGGTGGCACCAAGGGGATGGTGCTAAAGCATTCATGAGAAATGTACTCCCCTGATCCAATCACCTTCCACCAGTTCCCAATCCCCATACTGGGGAGGACAATTCAACACAAGATTCGGTGGGGGACACACGTCCAAACTGTATCCGGTTCTTTATTAGATATCTAACTTTTGGTAAGTATGTAAAGTTTCAGCCTAAGTTCCCTGAACCGATAAAGTTGATGGTACTTCATGTGTAGGATATTTGTGTCTTTGCTCTCAGAGTCACTCTTAACCCTTCCTCAGCTCTGCATCACAGTGGGGTCTGACACCTGTAAGCTCCCTTCTTAGCTGGAGTATCCTAAGTTTGGCCCACAGGAGGCACTGGTGGGAGAGTAAAAAGTGAAGAAAGGGGGAAGTGAGAGTATTTGTTTCTCTGTGGGCTCTGTGCAGCCCCTCTGGCAGTAGCTGCCTCTCCTCCACTGTTCCAGCTCCCACAGGACAAGCTGACTACCGCTTCAGCTTCCCTCACAGATGGCTCTGGTGACATGCCTTCTCCCTGGTTTCTCCAGCCCTGAGCTAAGAGTTTATATTCTGAATAGCTTTGCCATTCCTGTTAGGCTTCTCAACTCTCCCATACCCTGTGTATTGGATTTCATACATTCAGTTTCTTCTGTTTGAAATATCTAGAGTGGCTTCTGTTTTTCTAACTGGAGTTCGACTGATAAATGTTCTTTTCAGGTGTGCTAGGATTAAGTGGAGATATGCATTCACGGCACCTAGCATAGAAGAGGTGCCCAGTGAGCCTCAAAATGCTTCAGGATACAGGGATAGTGAGGAAGATAAAAATCTAACGAATAATGATAAAGTAGATTGTAACTGAGGTACTAGAAAGTGCTTCAGGTGGGAGTCTGAACCCTCGTGTTTAATTTCTGGCTCTGAGTTTAGCCATCTGTGAGAAATTAAGTGAATACCTTAAGTGCAAATGGGCTCAGTTTACTTACCTATTAAATAAGATATTTGGAAAATGAAGTCTTCCTCAGCTACAAAAAGACACATATTAATTTGGTTTAGGATAAATGGTGGTGCTCAGGAAGAACTTCATTAAGAGAAAAAATTTGGCTGAGTCTTGAGAAATGATTTAACCCAGAGGCTATAAATGTCACAGCCAGACTGGACAGCTGGTCAGGGTATGAACATTCTAGTTAAGAGCACAGGAAAAGATTATGTCAGGAAGCCAGACAGCTCTATACAAGGCCCAAGGAGAACCAAGTCTGTGGAGGATGTTTAGGAGTCTTCGCTCATGAGAAAAGGAATACAATTTGATGACATTCCCAAATTCCTCCCACTCCTTATTTTATCTTCCTCTTGCCACAAACTCTAATCTTAGAAATCCTGCTGAGAAACAACAATGAAGACTTCTAGGAAATTGTGATATTCTATTTCTTTGTGAGGAATTTTGCCCTGTACTTCTGCCTCTTACCGGATAATTTGGGATCCAAAGGACTTCTCAAGAGAGATCATCCTTTGTATCCTGAAACAAATAGGGGTATTGGTGGAATATCTGCTACTCAGACTTTTACATAGTTTTTGAAACCTGATGGTAACCTATGATACAGCCTCTGCAGAAACTCCAGAACCTTTACTTTCCTAGGTAAGTAAAGAACTGTAAGCAGATAAGTCAGGATTCCTGGGACAAGAACCTTGCTACTGTGTTGTGATTTATTTTAATGTCCTGAGATATATTTCAGTAAAGTCCTCCAAACAACTCATTAGTTGGAGATTGGTCTAGGAAAGTTTGGAAAACTCTCCCTTTAGAATTTTGGATGCATTAAACATTTTGGCATTTTCAGTGGCTGGAGGCTAAGAAAATATTTATTGGGCACAGAACATCTTTTCATCTGGGAGTGAAACCTGTCTGTTTTTTGTAGTTAGTGTTTTCCCCTGCGGGCTTTCTCACATGATGCTAATGAGGAAGTAGTTAAGTTGGAGTGAGTAGGACTGAAGGAACGGGAATATACGTTTACAAAGATCTGTTGCACTTTTCTATCCGAGTTTCTACTGCCAGATAACTTGGCAGGCACCAGAAACAGCTACTGCAGGACTAGAAAGTTACATGAATACCGGAGGGAAAAAACTGATTTGCTCACTAGGAGGCTCTATTAAGTGAACATCTGTTAACTGTAAAAATCCCATGCACCAAATGGGAAAATATAATTCAGAGCTTTCGAGCAAATTAAAATCATAAAATACCAGTGGGCAGGAATCACTGTGTGTTTCACCATTCTGAAATTTACACGGAGACTTGGAGCGAGGCAAAACAAAGCAAAAACACTTAACGCTTATTTACTGTAGGTGTGGAATAGATCTATCCTGTGCTTTGGAAGAAAGCTAGGAGTTGGGGGAAAATGTGCTCAGTTAGGAAGTTCATGTGTAAAACTCCCCAGCTGATAAATACTGACACAATGAAAGATTGTGACTCTGCAGTAGGAGGGCTCTAATCAGAATAAGGAATGTCTGGGACTTGGCTCTATCCTTTGAAGAGTTGGGGACTGTTACAGATTTGTGCTGTCCAGATGCTACTGAATTCCTAAAGGAGGGAAGGGAGAAGCAGAGAATGTGTGGTTTTTCCATATGGTGTGTGCCTGAGAAAAATGCCTTAGCAATGTGGCGTGTGGAGGGAATTGTGTTTAAATTCCCACCCATTTGGTGCATTGAATACAAAGGACAATGCCAGATTGGGATTTGTGCATGCTCACAGTTGTGGAAATTCCATTAGCTGTTTCTTGGTTGTTTTGAATTGTAACCATCCTAGACTGGGCAACAAGAGGAAAACACAGGTTAACTAGGAAGAGCAGATCTATGTCGAAGATAAGGTGAGGTCAGTTTAATTTCAATACTACATAAATCCCTGTGGCTCTGTGGGCATTTGTTATATTAATGGCTTTGAACATTTTAGCAGTGGCATTAGAGTTATTTAATCTTGTGATTATCTGCACTGATTTCCTATGGGAGCAAAGGAGGGGTGGGGAGTTAACAAGGGAATGTGAAGCATAACGAAGGGGTCAAAGGTACCTAGCACATGAGAAAAATTTTGATTATTGTCAGGTGCATATAAATGGAAGGGGCTTCTGGAAAAATGTGCTCTGCCCCATGTTTTGCTGAGCTTTAATTGGAGACCTAGCTTCCCTAATTGTGTGGTGAGGTCCAGCTGCTGTAGTTAAGAGGGAAGCTGTATATCGGGGGCAGAGGGTAAAGCTTTTAAATAAGGCTTCTTTCCCAAATGCCTAAGTGAGAAATTGGAACAGAAATATACTGTAGAGCTAAAAAGTCTTAAAGTGCCTCTTAAATCTTTACTACAATTACCATAATGTAGAATAATAGAGCCGATACTATTTTTAAAAGCTTTTGAAGGTTGCAAGTAGCAGCCATAAATTGTGGGTTGCAGAAAATCTGTAACTGTGGTTTTTCAGAGGCTTTTTATTTTAATGAAAGAGAAAAGGTTTTAATAAAACCAGAGAGAACTAATAGGGGACATTATGAGGTAATGGGAATGTCTCCTTAGCTCTAGAAGTGCAGAGGAGTCTAAGTGATTGGTCAGCGTGTACTTATTAAAAGAAAGAATCAGACTCTCCTTCCTGGCCACATCTGGGGACATTCAGGTAAGTTTGATTTATTAAGTCAACAGCATGAAGGTAGCCAAGCATGACAGTGACAGCAAAAAATAATCTGACACTGGCCAAGATGTAAATTGTTTGGAGAAAATGAAATAGATATTCTGGCTTCTTTGGTGAAAAACAACAACAAAAACAACAAAATGCCATTAGGATGCCCTTGAGGTAAAGAGAAACTCAGTATCAATGACCTGATTGCTCTGGTGAAAATTGTTCCCATGTCTATTGAGATTTGTTGTGGGTGGAGTTCTGAAAGAGAAATGTCCTAGATCGGAAGGGATGCTTACAGATGCCTGCCCTCCGCCACCTCTCCATCCTCCTCCCCTGCACATTCTTTCAAACAGAAGGAAAGTAAATCTCCTTTCAGCATCTGCAATTAGATACTAATCAAGGACACCTTTCCCATTCCCAGTTGAGACCAGTGATTAATCCATCATGCATCCACAAAAAGTCAATAATAATTTGATAGTTGAGCGGAACGTTGTTATTAACAGCAAGTGGGTCTGGTAGGAAAGTCTGGCAGATGGAGTCCCAAGTGGTTTCAATTACAAAACACTTCTCAGCTCTACTGGCTGTGGTGACGACCAGGTGAATAATGGAGAGACAGAATCGCATGTTGTATGAGAAGGATTTTTTCTTTATGTCCTCCTTTCCTTCTTTTACTCCCTTCTTCCCCACATGTTGAGCAAAAGCTCTTTGAAGGCAAGGACTATCACTGTGTCAGGGAGGAAATGCCTACAGGCAGTTAGAGTGTAATGTGAAACAGCGATGAGAGTGGGGATGGGGCACAATGGTGGGTGCACACCCCTCCACAGCACTGGGGAGGGTGGAAGAAGGTAATTTGCCTGAAAATGTGACTTCTAAAAGGTACTTTGATGGATGAGTTGGAGGGGGATGAAAGGGAGGTGGGACAGAGGAGTGAGGAAGGAACAAAGATAGAAGACTAAGACATTGCATGTGTGCTCAGGGAAACAACTGTTAGAGGTGGACAGGTGAACACAGGATCGCAATGGTGATGGACATGGTGCCTGATGCTCATGATGCTTTAATAAACATTTACTGGAAAAAATTTATGAATATCTGGCCAGTTGTTGGCTTTTCATTAGTAATCATCGTAATTATAAGGCTCTGATTCCATCTAGTCAATTTCTGCCGTTTTAGTGACAATGCCAAAGTATGTGTATGTCTTTGTAGTTTTACTCATGTGATTCTTTGTCAACGTATTTTTTACCAGCCATTTTCCAATACAATGCCAATGCTGTCTTCTCAGAGTTTTTCCTCTATGATCTGTGGGATGTAAATATTCTTTACTCTTCCATGACAGACTTTTGTATCACTTATGCCTCCATTTCTCCTATGATGTTATTGCAGTTATTTATGAATTTCTCTTTTTCCTTTTGTGCTATAGAATTGCAAATGGGAGGAAGAGGAATAAGGATATAAAAGTGTATGTTGTGTGATCCCAATAAGTTTTTTAATATAATGTACTATTTTCACATACATATAAATGAGAGGAAAAGAAGGTAGAGGCGGAAACAAGCAAGCATGTAAAAATGTTACCTGGAATTATTTCTAAGCAATAGAATTATGAGTAATTTTAACTTCATGAAAATTTTCTCTTTGTTTTCCACATGATTTATGACTATAATAAAAAAAAACTATAAATTATTTGAAATACAGGCCAAAACAAATGTATCCAAAATCAAACTTATAAAGTAGAATGTTACGTTTGCCCTTTACTTTGGAGTTCATGAATAAAGTGATAATTTAAAAATAGTCACAATACCCATACATCTGCTGTGATATCTTCCTGAGGCACATTTAGTACTTTCCTTCTTTGCTTTCTGAAAGCACATGGTATGTATCTCTTTTTCTAGTGCTTATCTATTCGATTATACTATCATTTTTAAGTGCCTCTCACTCTTCTCTTGCCTAAATGTAAAATCTTAGAGATACCTTATTCTCCTTTGTAACTCAGCACTGACAGCAGCAGTATCAATGACGAGAAGATCGGAGGACTTACTAATGTGCTGTCAAAAAAAAATAGCATAAAATTAAAAGAAGCTGGAGAAAACAGGATGAAAACAGAGATTTTCTTAACATAAGGAAAAGGAGAGATTAATAAATAACTGCAATAACATCATAGGAGAAATGGAGGCATACGTGGTACAAAAGTCTGTCATGGAAGAAAGAGTAAGGAATATTTACATCCCACAGATCATAGAGGAAAAACTCTGAGAAGACAGCATTGGGTTTTTTTTTTCTTAACTGATTTTTCTCCTAGTTTTGGGTAACATCATTGCTGGGGCAGAATGAGCTGTTTATTTTATTATATAAGCTCTATGAAGATAGGGCCTTGTCTGTCTTATACCCTGCTAAATCCCCAGCTCCTGGAATAGGGATTAACTAAGTTTATCTGCCTTGTCAGTGACAGAGCTGGGACTGAAAATCCAGATAGAGTTCCGTGGATGGGTAAAACCTGAGATGTGCATATATTAAACAAGGGCTAACAGTACTCATTCTGATCTGAGAAAATCTCTCTTATTTCTTAGCCCTTTAATTTTGCCCTCTCCCTGCCTTTCCATGTCCACTATTATCTCTTCTATGATCTACCATTTATAGAAAAAACTCTAGATGTGCCTCTTTTGTTTTTTGTCCTAGAAAATAAGTTGAAGAAACAAACAACAGTTTGGCCATTAGCTTGTTACTCAGGGAGGGTGAGGAAATATAGAAAGAACAAACCAAAGAAACATCTGTAGAAGTTTATCTGACCTATACACACATACATATGTCTGGTTCTATAGTATAGAGTCCGAGGAATGCCAAATTGCTAGATAGTATATAGAGAATATTTGGGTTGAACATTAGCCAGATTTTCCAGATAAGAAGTAAAATGGAGAGCTCTACAGCACAGTGATGGTTCATTTTAGTTCCCTCCTTAAGTCTATAATCGTTCAACAGCAAGTGCTCTGTCAGTCTCTAAAAACCCTAGGTGTTGCCCCATTATTGAATCTAAAGTTGCACTTGCTTGTTGAGTTCCAGTAGCATCCAGTCTTCACCAATCCTCTTATCAGTCCATGGTTGGAGGAGTAGTTCAAAAGACATGACATGAAAAGCAGAAAAAAGGAATCTGTTATACATTTACTAGACTAATCCATTTCATACCTCTTAATAATTTCTGGTTTCTATTTCAAAGAAATATCTTGATATGAGTGCATTAGATTTAGGTGCAGAGGCACTTTGCCATTTATAGACATACAACACATCATAAGCAGGAGAAAAATGAAACCCAAGACAAAAACAATAAAAAAAGTTAGCAATGTGTTTTCTTTCTGTGACACTAAAATTATATTTATTATGGGTTTCAGTGTAGAATAACATTTGATCACTGGTCAAGCATACGTTTTCTTTCTTTTACATCTTTCCCAATTTTAATATTTAATTACAAAAATGTACTATGACATTGCTTAAAGTTTCACTGAAGTGGTGAACCTTTAATATTATAATTGATTAATATATATTAAGCATATTAATATGGACTAAATTTGTCTCCCCAATATTTATATGCTGAAACCCTGACCCCTTTTAGATGAGGTCATATATTAGTGCATTTTCATGCTGCTGACAAAGACATACCTGAGACTGGAAAGAAAAAGAGGTTTAATTGGACTTACAGTTCCACATGGCTGAGGAGGCCTCAGAATCATGGCAGGAGGTGAACAGCACTTCTTACATGGTGGTGGCAAGAGAAAATGAGGAAGAAGCAAAAGCAGAAATCCCAGATAAACCCATCAGATCTCATGAGACTTATCCACTATCATGAGAACAGTATGGGTGAAACTGCCCTAATCATTCAAATTATCGTCCATTGGATCCCTCCCACAACACATGGGAATTATGGGAATACAATTCAAGGTGAGATTTGAGTGGGAACATAGAGCCAAACCATAACATCCTGTCCCTGGCCCCTCCAAATCTCATGTCCTCACATTTCAAAACAAATCATGCATTCCCAGCAGTCCCCCAAAGTCTTAACTCATTTCAGCATTAACCCAAAAGTCCCCAGTCCAAAGTCTCATCTGAAATAAGGCAAGTTTTGCCTATGAACCTGTAAAATCCAAAGCAAGCTAGTTACTTCCTGGACATAGTGAGGGTACAGGTATTGGATAAATACACCCATTCCAAATGGGAGAAATTAGCCAAAGCAAAGGGGTTACAGGCCCCATGCAAGTCCAAAATCCAGTGGAGTAGTAAAATTTTAAAGCTCCAAAATGATCTTCTTTGACTCCATGTCTGACATCTAGGTCACGCTGATGCAAGAGGTAGGTTCCCATAGTCTTGGCTTTGCAGGATATAGCCCCCACTCCTGGCTGCTTTCATAAGCTGGCATTGAGTGCCTGCAGCTTTTCCAGGTAAGTGGTGCAAGCTGTCAGTGGATCTGTATTCTGGGGCCTAGAGGACAGTGGCCCTCTTCTCACAACTTCACTAGGCAGTGCCCCAATAGGGTCTCTGTGTAGGGACTCCAATGCCACATTTCCTTCTGCACTGCCCTAGCAGAGGTTCTCCATGAGGGCCCCACCCCTGCAGTAAACTTTTGCCTGGGTATCCAGGCCTTTCCATATATCATCTGAAATCTAGGTGGAGGTTCCCAAACCTCAGTTCTTGACTTCTGTGCATCTGCAGGCTCAACACCACATGGAAGCTGCCAAGGCTTGGGGCTTCCACCCTCTGAAGCCACAGCCCAAGCTGTTCATTGGCCCCTTTCAGCCATGGTTGGAGCAGCTGGGACACAGGTCACTAAGTCCCTAGGCTGCACACAGCATGGGGACCTTGGGTCCAGCCTATAAAACCAATTTTTCCTTCTGGGCCTCCAGGCCTGTGATGGGAGGGGCTGCTGTGAAGGTCTCTGACATGGCCTGGAGATATTTTCCCCATAGTCTTAGGGATTAACATTAAGCTTCTTGCTACTTATGCACATTTTTGTAGCTGGCTTGAATATTTCCTCAAAAAATGGGTTTTTCTTTTCCACTGCATTATCAGACTGCAAATTTTCTGAACTTTTATGTTCTGTTTCCCTTTTAAAATGAAATGCTTTTAACAGCACCCAAGTCACCTTTTGAATATTTGGCTGCTTAGAAATTTCTTCTGCCAGATACCCTAAATCACTTCTGTCGAGTTCAAAGTTCCACAAACCTTTAGGGCAGTGGCAAAATGCTGCCAATCTCTTTGCTAAAACATAACAAGAGTCACCTTTGATCCAGTTCCCAAAGAGTTCCTCATCTCCATCTGAGACCATCTCAGCCTGGACCTTATTGTTCATATTACTATTAGTATTTTTGTCAAAGCCATTCAATAAATCTCTAGGAAGTTCCAAACCTTCCCACATTTTCCTTTTTCTCAGCCCTCCAAACTGTTTCAACCTCTACCTATTACCCAGTTCCAAAGTTGCTTCCACATTTTGGGGTGTCTTTTCAGCAATGCCACACTATACTGATACCAAATTACTGTGTTAGTCCATTTTTACACTGCTGATAAAAATGTACTGAGATTGGGAAGAAAAAGAGGTTTAATTGGACTCACCATTCCACATGGCTGGGGAGGCCTCAGAATTATGGCAAGAGGTGAAAGACACTCTTACATGGTGGCAGCAAGAGAAAATGAGGAAGAAACAAAAGTAGAAACCCCTGATAAACCCGTCAGATCTTGTGAGACTTATTTATTATGACAAGAACAGTATGGAGGAAGCTGCCCCCATGATTCAAATTATTTCCCTCCGGGTCCCTCCCATGACACATGAGAACTATGGGAGTACAATTCAAGATGAGATTTGGGTGGTAACATAGAGCCAAACCATATCAGGTAATGAGGGTGCTGTCCTCATAATGGGATTAGTGTCTTTAGAAAAAGAGAAAGAGACTAGAGCTTCCTCTCTCTCTCCCTTGGGAAGATAGAAGGAGATGATAGCATCTACATAATGGAAAGAACACCCTCATTCTAGACACCGGATCTGTCAGCACCTTGATTTTGGACTTCTCAGTTTCCAAAACTATGAGAAATAAACATTGGTTGCTCAAGTCATCCGGTCTGTAGTCTTTTGTTAGAGTAGCCCAATCTAAGACCTGTAGACATGTATAACATATAGCTAGATGGTTTTACAGTATTACTTTTAGCATACTGCCTATGTCTGTTTTTTTCTCCTTTCTTTTCTGATTCTATAATTGTTAAATCCAATGTTTAATCTCCTAAGCTTTAACACTCCAAGTCATATTCAATTTTTCACTCTTCCCCCTAACTGCCATGCATTGTATTTCTTCCATAATGTCTACATTAATTATATTTTGTTATGGTAACAAATTACTGTAAACCTGATGGCTCGATACAGTGCAAACTTATTGTCCTAGAGTTATATAAACAAGGTGTTGCCAGGGCTGCATTTCTTCTTGAGGCTCTGAAAAAATTCATTTCCTTGCCTGTTTTCTCTCCTAGAAGTTACCTGCATTCCTTGGCTCATGGCCCCCTTCCATCTTCAAAGCCAGCAATGCAAGATTGAATCTTTTTCACTTTGCACCTCTCTACCAGACCCTTCTGCCTTCCTCTTCCACATTTAAGGAGCCCTGTCATTGCACTGGGCCCATCAAGATAATCCAGGATAATTTTTTAATTTTAATGTCATCTTATAATAGAAACCTTAATTTCATCTGCAATGCTCTCTCTTCACAGATTCCAAGATTTAGGACATGTATCTCTTTTGGGGACCATTATTCTGCCTACCACAATACTTGTCATATGTATTTCCTCTTTTATTATAACTATGTGACTCTTTTATTTCAGAGCCACTTAGTAAGATCATCACAGTAACTTTGACTTTCTTCTCTGTCTTTAGTTTATTATCTCTCTAAACATTCTCATCTCTGGTGGCTCACTCTATAAAGGCAAGTATAGACTGTTAAATCTCTTCTCAAAAAGCTTCATTAGCAACCTCTTCAGAATGGCAGTGCTCACCAAGCTCTTTTAATGGTGCAACCCATCAGTACAAATTTGTATATGCACTAATATGTTTTTATTTAGTTATTTATGTTCATATACCATTGTACTAATATATTTTAAACTTATAAACCTACATAAAACAAATTCAGATGTGCAAAAGATGAAACAAACAAGATATTAAGAGATTAAAAATGTGTTTATAATTCAATTAATATTTTCCATGATAGTATGATGAGGTTGTGCATAATTATAAAAATCCTAGCTTAATATTTTGATTTAATAAATTGAATATTTTGGAGTTAAGTCCAAATTATTTTGATAATTGCTGTGTTATAGTTTTAGAAGTTCCCTCAGAAGATACATATGAGAGTATATATTGTTATTGCAAAAAATCATGACACTTAATTTTGAATGTTTTGCCAGTTATGTGAAAATTTTTTCTTTTTTGGCTGAAATTTGACACCTAAATTTCTACCTTCTTTAACATTAATTAGGTTTCTTGCAAATTAATTATTCAAGTGTTAAATATTAGTAAACAACTTCAAACTATCTGAAACTCTTCATTTAGAAGAGTTCTATAGACTAGAAAAATTCATTTCTAAATTTAAGTGTGGTGACATATTTTTTGAATATATGATATACTTGTCATTTTTAGTAACAATTTTTTTAAAAATAGAAGAAGCTTTCCAAACATTGATATTCTAGATATTCTCGCCATAGTTTCTTTCTATCCCAAAACTCACTTTTCCTTCCTTCCTTCCTTCCTTCCTTTCTTTCTTCCTTCCTTCCTTCCTTCCTTCCTTCCTTCCTTCCTTCCTTCCTTCCTTCCTTCCTTTCTTTCTTTCTTTCTTTCTTTCTTTCTTTCTTTCTTTCTTTCTTTTTCTTTCTTTCTCTTTCCTTTCTTTCTTTCTTCCTTCCTTCCTTCCTTCCTTCCTTTCTTTCTTTCTTTCTTTCTTTCTTTCTTTCCTTCTTTCTTTCTTTTTTTCTTTCTTAGGTATAAAAATGTTTACATTTACCAGGAAGGGACAGATAAGGCATATGTAAGAATACTCTATTGTTACCATAGAAAATACTCACAGATTTGAAATATTTTTTCTATAAAAGAAAAACGCATAACTCATTTTTAATTTGACAACTGTATAACTTCTTTAAGTACGCTCCCTTAAGATGAAACAAACATCTGGGTGATACATAAGATGTTCTTGATAAGTCTTAATCTTATTAAAAGTATATAATAACTCTACTAATTAACATTATCCACATCAATAACATCTCCAGGTGGCTGTGTAAGTGCTGAAAGTAAAAGCCAGGTTGAGAGAAACGGCCCTCTCTCTCTCAAGATTCCTTGTATCTATCCCTTGGTGATTCGTGTCCATCTGACATATATGTCAAATAAGAAAGCCATTTCAATGTTTATATTTAAAAAACTTAGGTAATGAAATACTGTCATTTTCAGCCACATGGCTGAAACCAGATGTTATTAGGTTAAGAGAAATAATCCAGGCACAGAAGAATAAATATTGCATTTGCTCACTCATATGTTGGAGCTGAAAGGATTGATCTCATGAGATAGGGAGTAGAATGATAATTACCAGAGTCTGGGAAGTGCTGGGGGTGAGGGGGTTGAAGAGAGGCTGGTTAATGGGTACAAACATTCAGTTAGATAGAAGGAATTAGCTCTAGTGTTTGATAGCACAGTAAGATGACTAGAATTAACAATATATTACGTATTTCAAAATAGCTAGAAAATGTGAAACATTTAAAACACAAAGAAATGGCAAATGTTCAAGATGATAGATGTCTTAAATACCCTGATTTGACCCTTACACATGTATGCATGTATCAAAATACCACACATACCTCTAAAATATGTACTAATATTTTGTATCAATTAAAAAAATGTAACTAGATGGTTTTTAATGTGTTCTTCCTATGTCAATAGATTATTTTTTAACCCTGAAGTTTTGGAACTGTGTGCTAGCATATAAAACCCAGACTGTTGTATAGAGTTCAGATCTCATTTCAATTTGATGGCTCATCTGTGATTTTTCTATCCTGTACAATTTCTTATGTTATTCACTCTATATAAACTGCCATTGTCTTCTTTCTTTAATTTTACTTTATCTGGTCCTCAAAATTCCATGCATCTTTCAAGCCACAGGGCTTGACTTACAGCAGTTGCACAGCAAATGCTGGCTGAATGAAAGCCCTTCTGTTCAACTTTTGGTGTACTTTTCCTAACTTGTAATTACATAGTCATTTGTTTGCTGACCTGCTTGTTTGTCTCTCTGACAAAAATTGAAAAAGATACATGGGGACTGTGGTAGCTTTACTTACCATCAAATAAATATTTGCACCTTAGTTACTTGTACAAAGTAGGTGCTTTATAACTGCGTATCAGTGAACAAAGGTTGTGTAATTATGAAGGCTTCACTGATATTTCATACCAATTATCTGTAATTAATATTTTCTTTTTCTTTTTTTTTTTTTTTTTTTTTTTTTTTTTTTTTTTTTTTTTTTTTTTTTTTTTTTTTTTTTTTTTTTTTTAGGATTGTACTTTATATAAACTAGTTACTCGGTAACTATTGAGTTAGAAAAAGATGCAGTAGGTGACTCAGGCTTTTTTATTGTTTGCTTTTTGTTTTGTGGTTAGATCCAACCCAGCAGTAAAGGTACAAGTGGAGTGTTGATTGCTAGAGTGTTGTATAGTTGAGATGGAAAGTTATTTGGAAGGGTGCCTGATGCTGAGTATCAGACCTTTAGTTGTTCACTTACCGAAGTCATGTCTGTATATGCTATTTCACAGCATTGTGAAAATTGCTCATGACTGTACCCAGTAGAATGATATTTAACCTGAGCTCAATTGCAGCAGTTTAAAAACAAGCTCCAGAGCCCAATATCACAACTGTTTTCTTCCTTTTTGATCTTACCTCATTAGGGGGCAGGGTAAGAATGGTATAATATGCTGAAATCTGTCAATTCTTTTGTGTTTCTCACTCATTAAAACCTTCAGATCTGTTTTCCTAGTGGCTCCATTTACCAGGGAGGGCGAAGAGAAAAACACTAAACAGGTGTTCTTAACTTGAAAAACAGCAATTTCAAACAACTCACAAGGGGAGAAGTCGGAAATTTTCAGATTTGGAAGTTGTCACTGGGAGATAAATTTGGGTTACATATTCATCTCTTATAAACATACTTTCTTTAACATAAATTTGTGCAGTGCATGAGACACCTAATTTCTCTGGGGGCAGACATGCTTCATGGAACAATTGTGCTGCATAGAGATAGTGAATATTTTCCCAGCCTTCTTCCAAATGCACAAGTATGAGCTGAAGGAGTAGTATACTAAACTGCTAATATGCAATGTCAGCTTCCCCTAGGAAGAAAAATATCTACAGGAAAAAAATATGGTAAATAATGAGGTTAATTGATGGGAAGTGCATGAATTTTGAGTAGTCTAAATCAACTTTAAATGTTTCTATAATACCAGAAGATTATTTGTTAAACAATCATGTGCATTAAGTAAAGTATCTTATGCAAAAGGACTGAACAGTACTATGTTCTTCTCTGAAGCAGCATCTATCTGAGGTAAGGAGAAAGTTCAAAGAGCTATTTTTTATAAAAATTTTTCTCAAAATGTGGTCCACAGGGCAGTAACATTAGCATGACTTAATAGCTTGTTAGAAATGCATATCCTAGGAATGAAGCCAACTTGATTGTGATGAATAAGCTTTTTAATGTGCTGTTGGATTCAGTTTGCCAGCATTTTATTGAAGATTTTTGCATCAATGTTCATCATGGATATTGGCCTGAAAATTTTTTTTAGTTGCATCTCTGCCAGGTTTTGGTATCAGGATGATGTTGGTCTCATAAAATGAGTTAGGGAGGATGCCCTCTTTTTGTATTGTTTGGAATAGTTTCAGAAGGATTGGTACCAGCTCCTCTTTTTACCTCTGGTAGAATTCGGCTGTGAACCTGTCTGGTCCTGGACTTTTTTTGGTTGGTGGTCTATTAATTTCTGTCTCAACTTCAGCCCTTGTTATTGATCTATTCAGGGATTCAACTTCTTGGTTTAGTCTTGGGAGGGTGTAAGTGTCCAGGAATTTATCAATTTCTTCTAGATTTACTGAATGTGAAAAAATTTTTGCAATCTACCCACCTGACAAAGGGCTAATATCCAGAATCTACAAAGAACTTAAACAGATTTACAAAAACACCCCCCAAAACCAAAAAGCCCCACCAAAAAGTGGGCAAAGGATATGAACAGACACTTTTCAAAAGAAGACATTTATGCAGCCAACAAACATATGAAAAAATGCTCAACATCACTGGTTATTAGAGAAACGCAAACCAAAACCACATTGAGATACCATCTCATACCAGTTAGAATGGTGATCATTAAAAAATCTGGAGACAGCAGATGCTGGAGAGGATGTGGAGAAATAG
>PVKP010022701.1:0-29001 GCA_004027715.1 Plecturocebus donacophilus | reverse complement strand
AACCTCTGTTATCCTCTCTTCTGCTTGGTCAATTCGGCTGTTGAAACTTGTGCATGCTTCGTGAAGTTCTCGTGTTGTGTTTTTCAGCTCCATCAGTTCACTTATATTCCTCTCTAAGTTGTCCATTCTTGTTAGCATTTCGTTAAATCTCCTTTCAAGGTTCTTAGTTTCTTTGCATTGGGTTAGAACACGTTCTTTTAGCTCACAGAAGTTTCTTATTATCCACCTTCTGAAGCCTGATTCTGACAGATCATCACACTCATTATCCGTCAGGTCTTGTTCCCTTGCTAATGAGGAGGTGCTATCCCCTGTAGGAGGAGAGGCATTCTGATTTCAGGTGTTCTCAGCCTTTTTGCAGTGGTTTCTTCCCATTTTTGTGGATTTATCCACCTGTCGTCTTTGTAATTGCCGAGTTTCAGATTGGGTCTCTGAGTGGACGTCCGGCTGGTTGGTGATGAAGTTTTTTCTGTTTCTTAGTTTTCCTTTGGTGGACGCCCCTTCCCCACAGAGCTAGGTCTTCCTAGGTTAGGCTGTGCTTGCTGTGAAACTCTCAGTCCTCAGCGCTTCCAATTGCTGTTCTCCTTGTGGGGATGGGACCAGTCGAGCCCGACTAAAAGGGCACCCAGTCCCGTACACGCCGCACTGAGAAGCGCTGCTCCGGGGCGCCGTCAAAACAGCCGCACTGGCCAGAAGAGTCGCGCTGGTGACCCGTGTGGCTCCTCTGCCGGGAATCTCCCAGTTTGTGGGCAACAAAAATTCGTCTGAAATTGCGGCGTCCACTTGCTCTCTGCGCTTTCACTGGGAGCTACAATCCTGAGCTGTTGCTAATTGGCCATCTTGGATCTCTCTCTCTCTTTTCTTTTTAAGCAGACTTCTTATTGAAGCATCTTCTGCATATAGACAAAGACGGCTGTGCTAAGCAGACAGCTTGGTGATGTCCCATAAAGTAACAGCTGGGGAGCCAGCCTGGGTGGAGAGGCTGCCCTGGGTGGGCCAGCATCTGCTGAGTGCTTGTGGAGGCCCCACCACGCCCCCAGGCTGGCGCCCACCTCCGTCATCGGTTGACAAAGTGTGGTGGGAGTTGAGAAGGGCAGCCGGCCTACTGCAGGGAGCACCCAGCTGCCGCAGGAAGCACTGCTTTGATGAGTGCCCTTTGAGCTGTACTTTGGAGGAGCCTGGGATCCAGCTGGGGGCAGGGCAAGGGCGCCCCAGCGGAGGGAACAGCGCTGGCACCGGCATAGGAGCGTGAGGTGGGCTGCCTGGTGGTGGTGGGTGATTAATGATCACGTGTGCTCCCATGCCGCTCATCTAGGTGGATGTGTGTGCATGGGGGATGGCTATCATTTCTTTCGGATTCCCCCTCATTTCTCCTGATTTGGTAGAATTGTTGCCAGGCTGGAGTGTAGTTGCATGATCTTGTCTCACTGCAACCCTCCTGGGTTCAAGCGATTCTCCTGCCTCAGTCTCCTGAGTACCTGGGACTACAGGTGTGCGCCACCACGCTCAGCTGATTTTTTGTATTTTAGTAGAGACAGGGTTTCCCCATGTTGGCTGGGCTGGTCTTGCCCTCCTGACCTTGTTGTGATCTGCCCACCTCGGCGTCCCAAAGTGCTGGGATTACAGGCAGGAGCCCCTGTGCCCGGCCTGCTAGAATCAGTTTAAGCAAAGTTGCGAGTCACCTGTGTTCCTCATGTGAGAGTTTTGGGGTGTACTTAAGCCTCACAGTGGCACTGGATCCCGGGGAGGCTTCTCATCTTCCACTTCAGGTGGTGAGCTCCCTGTCATGGGAGGCATGCCGGAAGCTGCTGCTGGCATTGCACGGGCGACCAGAAGACTCCCCAGGTCCAGTGCCTGGGGCCTGCTCCGGCCGAGCTGAAACCTGCCGGCTGCTGGGCCACCTGCCTGGCGTGGTTGGGGATGGCTTAGGAGTTGGCAGGGTGAGCGGTTGCTCTGTCCCCTTGCTGTTGCCACATGTTCCGTGAATTTTAAGTGCCTGAGCTTTTGCAGCAGGTCAGCAGCTGACTTGGCTCTGTTCCTCTCCCCGGCCCCTACTGCCCACCGCGGCTCACACCTGTCAGCCCCACGCTCACCTGGCACATCCTGGCAGGGAGGCCGTCTCAGCAGATGAGTCTCCACCATTTGTGCAGAGAATCCTTGTCAATTACCAGGGCTCTTCACATGCTTAGAGGAATGTAAAATGAGCAGATGATGAAGGGCTCATCTGCTCGAGGAGTGGTTTGGGGACATTGGAGCCTTTTGCAGGCTTAGGAACTCGACTCGCCATGCCAGTTAGGAGGGAAGGATCCAGAGAGAGTGGCAGGGGTTGGGGGCACAGAGATAGAGCCTGGGGAGGTTGTTCCCTGGGAAAGAGGCCCATTAGGGGGCCAAGCCTGACATGGGGTGGGTGTGGGGCCCCCATCCTGCACTCAGGGTGCCAGGGGCCTCTAGGGAAGGCAGAACCCATGTCCTGCAGTCACAGCACACCGTCCCTGACTTCTTGGCATAGCAGAATCCCTCTTGTCACTCGCCTGGGTGTCCTGCCTCGGTGGCGGGCTGCCTCTGCTGCAGGGGTTCAGGGCCCCTGGGGGTCACCTTATGGCATTTGTATCCCTGAGCCTATCTGCTGTGAAGGGCTGAGCACCGCATTTGCAACATTTGTCCTTGCACTGGCGTCCACTGTCTGCCATAACAAAGCACCACCGGCCTGGTGCCGGAAAACGAGGGGGTTGAGTCCGCCCTCTCCTGGAGGCCAGAATTCCAGACTAAAGGCGTTGTCAGCAGGGCCGTGCTCCTTCCAGAGGCCCCGGGGGAGGGGCCTTTCCTGCCTCTTCAGCTTCTGCAGGCTCCAGATGTTCTTGGCTTGTGGCCCCATCATTCGACCCTGCGTCTGACTTTACCCAGCCTCTCTTTCTCCCCATGTCTTTTCTCTTCTTTTGAGGGCCCTGGTCACAGTGGATCGAGGGCCCACCTTACTCCAGGGTCACCTCATCTTCACTCATTACATCCACAGTGATCCTATTTCCAGAGAAGATGGCATTCTGAGGCTCCAGGAAGGACACGAACTGTCGGGGATGCTCTCCAGCCCCGGACAGATGTCATTTGGCCATGACAGCTGCATGTTCCGGGCAGGCACAGCAGGGCAGCGCTCAGGGCTGTGCAGGCTGAGCGCATGGGGGCTGTGCCTGCTTGCTTCTGCCCCTCATTGCAGGGTTCCGTCTGGACCCCGCTTGTTCTTTGCCTTGCTGTGTATTGACAGTCTGCTTCCTGCCCTGGAATCTGGGAGCTCTGCCGGGCATGGCTGGGCCTGTCCGTCCACGGTGTCCGGACAGCCCGGGGCTGGCCACGCAGCTGCCTACGGATGGCTGCCTCTTCCCTCTCTTGTTTTCAGCACGGTATCTCTGGAGGGAGGAGGTTTCTGGAGAGTCCCTTGAGACTAGGTTGAAAGCTTGATGCCCTCCTTTGTAACCCTGCATACCCCTGGGCACCTGCCAAGCAGGAGGCGTCCTGCTGGGATCCTGTGCCAGGCGCCCTGGCAGGTTCTCAGCATATACTTGCTGCATGTCTGATCTGCACCCTCCCCAGTGTTGCCATGATGCCAGCCGGGGTCACCTAACACTTCCACCCCCACATGCTGCCCGGGGTAGTAGGGAGGATGGAATTGGTTTTGATAGGACATTAAATAATTAATTCCTGTCTGGGTTGAAAATATAGAATATTAAATTATACATTTGGTACCAGGCACATGAGAGAGTGTCTCAAAGTTCCCGGCCACTTCCAGCCCACCTCAAGGATGCCTGGGACCTCGGCAGTTTCCAGTGGGTGGCTGCCAGGCCCACCCTGGACCTCCGGCCTTTCTCTGCACCTTCCCGCTTCCTCGTGTTCCCGGCTGTGGGCTGGGGAGGCTGCAGGACACTGTTTAGGGGGCCAGGGTCCTGTTGGTTCCTCGTCTCCACCTGCCGCCTCTGCTGGAGGCTTGAGCTGTCTGGGAATCCATAAGAGCTTGACTTGGAGACTCACGTGCAGCCTTCATGCAGCCTCTCCCACTGTTATCCAAGCCCCGTGATGGAGCAGGAGAGCTGGGCGGCTCTTCCTTCTCAGTCCTGTTCAGGAGCCCCATCTCATTAAGAGGAACTTGGTGGGGCCACCCCAGACACATTCAAGAGGGCCTTGCCCCATGTCTGCGCCCTTCCAGCTGCAGATAGCATCATGCCTGCAGGAAGGCAGCATCTCTGGAGCCCATGACTCCGAGGCAGCTTTTCTGGGGACAAGTTCTCCATGTGGTGGGAAGCCCAGCAGCCTGAGTGCAGGTCCTAGCTCTGCCCTCCCGGGTCTTGTGCCTGTAGGACCTCTCGCCCTGCCCTGCTACTCTGGGACATGGGTGAACCATGGCCCTCAGCTCTGGGCTGCTGGCCCCTCGCTGGGACCTGCCCTTGTGGGGAGTGGGGTGCTGCTGCCCCTGGGAGCACCTGACAGTAGGGGGACATGCTGTGGCTACTGAAGGCAACATCCAGGCTTGTGCCCAGGGACCCTTGCACGCCTTACCTGCGTCTGTCCTAAGCCACCACCAGCATCCTGGGGAGCTGACTGCAGAAGCTGACCTGCTGCCCGCCTGACCTGCCAAAGGGGCAGCACCCGCTTTATCCAGATATTTTAGAGCAGTTTTAGACTCAGCACAATTGAGAAGCTGGTGCAGAAGAAGACTGTAGTCCACATCCGGTCCCCCATCCTCACCTTATGGTAGCTGATGCCTTGGTTACAATGAATGAACCAGTGTGGACACATTGTCACTAACTGAAGTGACTGGCTTCCCCAGTTTCCCCCTTATGTCTTCTCGGTCCCAGGACCCATCAGGGACTGCACATCACATTCACTTGGCCATCTCTGTGGTCTCCTGGGCAGTGGCATTGGCAGTGCCCCCCGTGCCCACCCCGCCTTTAAATAGAAGATTCCTACTGGAGAAGCTGTCCCTGGCGCTTCGTGTAAAAGGCAGCTTTTATAAAACCATTGGTCAGATCCAGCCTTATCTGACCTGGTGTTCCCCTCAACTGCCCCTCAGGCCATTGTCCTTCCCTGCCCGCCTTTATCATCTCACAAGTCCTTGGGCCTGGCTGACAGGTCCCTTGCCACCTGCCCGGTTCAGTGGCTCCTCTCAGCTCAGCTGCTTCCTGCACACTCCCTCCCCATGCTGCCTGCCAGCTTCTTTCTCCAGTGGGGCACACAGAGCCTCTTGGGGGTGCACCTTGTACCCTGGTGTCCAGGGCTGCTCGTGAGTGTCAGGTGGGCAAGGGGCTGGTGGGGGTATGCCTAGCCCCTCTTCCTGCAGACGGCACAGGTGGGTCCTTCCCTGGCCTGTCTTTCCCACGCAGCATCTCTTTTCTCCTCCACTTCTAGATGGCTTTGTTGTCCACGTCCTCACCTTCGTGGCCTTAGAGAATCTATTCTGGGGAAAGTGTATTTTTGAACCCTACCCAAGAAAAAAAAAATCCATAAAGTGGCCATTTTGGGAAGTCCTTGATGGGCCAGGATTAAGCAGTCATCGAGGTAAAACTGCTTGGAGGTGAACGTGGACACCAGAGCTTTGTTTTCGGCCGGGTTCTACCTGCTTCCATAAACACAAAGCGCAGGGGAGAAAAAATCACTTTAGATGTTTTTCCTGCAGGGGCTCACGCTGCACAGATTGGACTTGCAGCTCTCCAGGCTGTAGGCTTCTTGGATCGCTTCTGCTTCGGAAAGGAGAGCAGGTTCCTTGAGGTTCATCTGAGCCGGCTGTGCTCTTTGTCCCGGTGTGTGTGGCTTGTTACTTAGATTTGCATTTGGCAGAGGACTCACATGTGCACATGGTTGCCCTGTGGCTCTGTGATGTCAGGTGCTCAAGGCCGTGGCAGCTCCCTGGGGCCACCTACTGATCAGTGCCTTCCTACAGGGGCTTGCCCACATTTATGGTGAGTCTCTGACACACACTTGTCCATTACCCAGCTAACTCGACACACGCTCGTCTATTACCCAGCTAACTGGAAACACACTTGTCCATTACCCAGCTAACTCGACACACGCTTGTCTATTATCCAGCTAACTCGACACACGCTCTTCCATCACCCAGGTAATTCGACACACACTTGTCCATTACCCAGCTAACTCCTGCTCATCTCACAGGTCTCAGGGTGAGCAGGAGAAGGCCTCCTCCAGGGGGCCTTCTCTGATTCCTGGACATCCCCGCCCCCTGCTCTGCTTGGTTAGGGACTCCACTGGACTCCGGTGCTTCCCAGCTGCTCCATTCTTTACCCTGTGGCATTGATCACACCCTGCTGGTTCCTTGGAGCTCCAGAGGCCACCCTAGCACCCTGCTTGGTACGCATCTAGGGTATTCAGTCAAAGCTTGTTGCACCCCCGAGCGAGAAAGCAAGGGCCCCTAAGGCTCCTCGTTACAGAGGAGGGGCTGGGATGCAGAGAGCCTGGCACTGCTGCGAGTTTGCGGCTGAGACAGGGTCCAGAGCCAGGTTCTGCAGCACCGAGCCCGGCCTCGGTCCCCTCTGGAGGGCTGTGTCACAGGACGCCTGGGATGGGGGCGGGTGGTGCCTGGGCCATGGGGGGACCCTGAGTAAGTAGACACCTCCCTGCCCCTGCACCCCTATGCTCCTGCTCCACGGAGTCGAAGGCTGGATTTGTTGATCTGTCGAATGGGGCAACCTGTCCCTGGGGAAAGGGTTTCTACCCTCGAGGAGGAACCCAGCACATGTGCAAGGAAGGCCAGGCTGCCTGGGCCGAGGGTGTGTTCACACTGAGTGCTCAGGCACTGTCCCTGGCCCCTGCCCCCACTGCCCACAGCTTTGCACTCCCATTGGAAGCCCACTGGGTGGATAGGGACCTCCTGGTGTGGGTGGCGGGGAAGTGGCTGCTGCTTGGGCATCCCCCTGCAGTTGTGGCTTCCTGGGAGTCCTCCTGAGACAGGCGGCAGGTGGGGTCAGCAGAGATGGCTCCTCTACGGTTGAGCTCTGCCCTGTGACAAACACGCACAGGGGACCCGGTGGTGGTGGAGGCAGCAGTGATGATGGCGACTGCAGTGGAGCAGCTGTGGGCGGTGTGTTGTCTCCCTTACCTCGTGGGTGCAGCTGCTCCCATCCCACAGCTGAGAGAACCAGGACTCCGCCTCACTCACAGTGGGCCCCCTGGCTGGGGATGGATGGGAGTCGCATCAGCCACACCCTGAACAATCTTAGTGCTCAGTTCGGTCAGATCCTCTCAGAAACGCCCACCCAGCCACGGTCACACTCGCAGTTGGCTCTGCAGTGCGTGTGGTTTGCGTGAGGCCTCCCTTGTGTGGTCCTTTGGCCGAGGGAGTGCCAGCCGCCTGTCCCTGGCCCCTGAGCCTCCCCTGGCTGCCAGATGTCAGCAGAGATGCCCGCCCCGTGGTACATCTGGAGCATCTGGAGATACAGGCCCGTTTTGAGCTCAGCCCTACGCCAAGAGACTGGTCAGAGACCTCTGCCTGCTGAGCCTGAGGGCCTGGATGGGCCCCACGCCCTCCTTCCCCCGCCAGACAGCCTAGGGAGAAAATGCTGGGGGGATTCCGGGGCCAAGCGCTTTCCCAGGCTCTCCTGCAGGCGTTCAGAGCAGGAGCAGGTGTGGAGTTGATGTGGCAGAGGAGATTCACACACCTTCCTGTGCCGCGTTATGCTTGCGCTTAATAACCGAGTCACTAAGTCATGGCTTCAGAGATAAGCGTGGATATTGGAAAGTTACTGCCGTGCTGTTGGAGATAGAGTTGTGCCCCCGCCCCCTGACTTCCCATTAAAATGGCCATTAATTAGGGAGGCCAGTGAAGCCACTGGAAACCCCTTAGCCCCTCCAGGTGGTGGCTGCTGTCACCTCTCCCCATTATCAGGCTGGGAACGTGTGGCGGATGTGCGAGAACCCGGAGAGGGGTTCTGGGGCAAGGCTCAGTCGGGAGGCTGAGGCCGTTCCTTCTGGGTGCTTCCCTGTAAGGGCACAAGGCACTGCCTGCTTCTATGCAGCATTAGACCATCCGGCTGATGTGTGCAGGTGACCACTCTGACCCTTAGTTTCTTCATTTGACAAGGGGTATAGTAACGGTGACCTCATTGGGTGGTTGAGGATTCATGGAGGCAGTGGGGTAACTTCTGAGCCCAGAGCCGAACGTGTCACCCAGAACACCAGCATTGACTGTTCCAAGAAGGTTCCTGGCAGTGTGCCGCTCCCACCTTGCTGCGGCAGTGGCTGCGTGGCCTTGCCTGGCTGGCCAGTGGATGGCTGCATGTCTGGGGGGTGGGTTCCAGCTTTGTGGGCTGCATCTTGGCATCACTGCACAGAGTGTGGAGCATGTCAATTACCTGCTGGGGAGGAAGGGCTGCTGGGACCTGTCTGAGGCAGAGGGAGCCTCTCCATGCACAGCCAGGGCATCCTGGGGCCAGGGGAAGGCGACAGAAGGCGGTCTAGCAGGCCGGGCAGGGGTTCTGTGGAAGCAGAAGCGGGCGGCAGTGGCTCATAGAACCTCCTGCCTCTCGGGCTCCCGTTCCCCAGGTGGGTGGGGAGTGAGACTCGACTTGCCCCGGGCTGCACCAGGGTTTAAGCTCAGCCTGACCCAGATGCCAGCCTGGCATCCCCTGCCCTCCTCTCCGTAGCTAGCCACTGTGCATCCAGGGCCCGGTGGCCAGCCTCCCCCATCGTCCCCCTTCTTCGGGCCAGTCCTGTCTGTGTCTCCTGGGAGAAAGCACAGAGATGGTTTCTGTCTTCCCTGCCTCAGCCCTGCACCCCGGCAGCTTCAATCAGCCTCTGCAGCGGTTCTGGATGTGTCCTCCCTGGCCCATTCCTGCTGCCTCCTGCCTGGGCCTTCCCACATCGTCTTGGGCCCGGCCTGATCAGAAGACTCCTTGGGGCCGCCACCCTCCAGTCCTGCCCTCCCTCCAGCCCGTCTCCTCTTTGCAGCCAGAAGCGTCTCAAACACCAGCCTGGCCCTGCACTCCCACCGTCCTTGGCCCTGTGCACTACAGGCCCCCACTCTGCAGTCCCCTGTGTGGCCATGCCGCTGTCCGGCCTGCACATGGGCCCCTCCCCTGCCTGGAACATTCTGCTTGCCTTGGCCGACTGCTGCTCTCCCTCAATCCCAGCGGGCCAGCCTTCCTCCGGGCGATTGTCTTTGCTCCGCCCCACCCTGTCCCTGTCACCCTGCCATTCTTGTCTCCACGGAGCCTCTGCTGGCAGCCGTCAGTGGTACCGGGTGTGGGGGTAGGGGTGGGAGCAGGGCAGGCCTGAATGGGGCCATCCCTGGGGAGATGCACCCTCGTTTCCAATATCGTATTGGTCAGGGTTCTCCAGAGAAGCAGAGCCGTTGGCAGGTGGGTAGATAGGAAGATTTCGTACCAGTGCCTGGCTCACACGATCTGGGGGCTGAGAATCCTGAAGTCAGCTGCTCGGAACCTGGAGGTCAGGAAGGCTGGTGGTGCAGCTCCCGTCCTGATCTGAAGGCCTGAGACTCAAGGGGCTTGATGGTGTGAGTCCCAGTCTGAGTCCAAAGGCCTGAGAATAGGAGCTGTTCAGACTCTCAGACTAGGATTCTAGGTTGCCCAGAGCCTGCCTCATGTCTGTGGGGCCCCCTCTGCCTGCTCAGGGCCTGCCCTCTTCCTGATGAGCTCCTTAGCAGGCAGAGGGTGGCCCGTTCCGATCAGCTGCGGATAGCCCTCAGAGCTGTGGCACTGGGCTGCATGGTGGGGGCGGTCGGCTCTGCAAAGCCAGGCCAGGCAGTGGCTGGGACCTGGGTCTGGCCTTGGCACGGAGAGTTCGGCTCTGGCCCTGTGGACCTGGATTCCCAGCCCACCCTGAGTGACCTCCTGAGTCCTGGCTTGCACACGCGTGGTCTGAGTGTGGTGAGAGTTCACAGCTTGTGGGTCGTGAAAGAAACGCAGGTGAAGCGCTTGGTGTGGGGCCAGCCGTGGGAGAGCCTGCGGTTCTGTTTCCATGGTGACTGTTCACTTTCCCACCCTTGTTCTCTCTGGGCCTGCTCTGCCCCGAGTGGCTACAGGGCCTTGGACAAGACACCTCTGTTTCTAGATCTGCCTTCTCTGTGTGTAAGGTGAGGGCTCTTGCAGCTTGGAGCTCAGACGTGGTGAGCAGTAGTGTCTCCATGAGTCCTCTGTTCCCCACTGGACAGCAGGTGTGGGCTGGGGAGAGAGATGGATCCTGGGGTCCCACGTGAGAATCTGCCTGTGTAGACGCCTGCGTTCCAGCCCCTTGGTTCACTGTCTCCACTTCTGGGAAGAGGGAGGGGTCCAAGGCAGAAGCAGAGCGGGAGGCTGTTGGAGGGGGCGAAGCAGCAGGGTGTGTGGGGGAGGCCAGAACCCCTCCCTGCTGCCCTGTGAGGCGCTGTTCCCGTAACCCCACGTTGGCCTTGAGACCAGGGCGGGCGCCTTGAGCTTCCTGTGGGATTCTTGTACCTTCGAGGCAGTGACTCATGCGCCAGGCAGCAGATCTGGGTCGTGGTCTCTGGCCTTTCCTCTGATTAAAGAGGGACTGATGCAGCTCATCTGAAGCCTGGGTCTGGACGCCTCCCACACTGGAAGCCACCTTTATCCCCACTTTTTCCTGGGGAACAGGGGAGGGCGGCACCATCTGTGCCTGGCTCCTGCAGCCACAGCCACGCTGAGTGATGCCCGGGAGGGGCCGGGGAGTGTCTCGGGGAATGAGTGAGCAGCATTCGCAGACAGTGAGTGGCTGAGCCTACCCAGCCACAGTCGTGCTGGGACAGGTTTACTGGCCTCGCAGCTTCACGGCCCCACTCAGGAACCTTGCTTTCATGCCTGGAGGCTGTGATTTGTCCCTCGCCTTCAAATCCAGGACAGATGCCGGTCCTCTGGGGCAGGGGGGCATGGAGAGCGGGGCTCTGCCGCCAGAGGCACCAGCGTCTGTCTCAGCCCCAATGACTCCTCTGCAGAATTCGGGGAGCCAGAGAACTGCCTGGTGGGGGTTTTGAGGGAATCACACGAAATAAATCTGGGAAAGATCTGGCCGGCAGGAGTCCTAGAGAGTGGTTAGCTGTCGCAGAGGATGCCACATCTGGGAGAGAAGAGCCTCAGGCTCCAGACAAGAACCCCTGGTTCGAGGCTGGGGCTGCCTGGAAGTTGCTGGGTGGGCTTTGTGAAGCTCTTGCATCCTCCCAGCTGGGTTTTAGGTTTCCCATCTCAAAATTGGAGAATTTGGACCAGATGGCTGCTAAGCTGCTTCCATGAAGGTTGGGAAATTCCCCCGACCGACTGATTCCTGTAGAATTTCCTGGTGGGGAGCAGCTGCCGCCCGGTGCCTGGTCTGCCCTTGCCCAGCCCTGGGATGCAGGGCTTCCATGCTGGCATTAGGAACGGGGGACAGTGGGCCGTCCGTGCTCGGGGGACCCAAGGCTGTCGGTCCAGGCGTTTCTGAGGGCGGTGCCCCTCCCTTCCTGGGTGCCGATCGCTTTCATTGGCAGCATCTGCCCGGAACATTGTGCATAGACAGCTGCAGAGGCCAATGCCTTCTCGCGGGGGGGGTCCTCGATGACCGGCTAGTGACACTGCCAGGGGCACAGTGGGAGTGGGAGTGTGGCAGGGAGGAAGCCAGGGCTTGCTCTTTTCTGTGGGGCTGGCCCCTGCTCCTTTCCTGTCTTCCCTCTTGGGGTTGGCCAGGTCACTGAGGCCCTGGTTCATGTACGATAAGTCTCCCCACATCGCTGGCCCTGGCCAGTGTCCAGGTCACAGCCATGCCATCCCTGGGGGCTTCTGCGCAGCCACCTCTTTGAGGAGCTCGTAAGGTTCTTCACGTCTGCACTCTGTGCTGGTGCCTGAGATTCCTGGATGTGATCCCGCTGGGAGAACCTTCCAGACTAGAATCCCAGCCTTTCATTCCCAGAGGGGCAGACACTCAGAGGAAGGGCAGAGCGAGGACCCCATGGAGCCAGGGCCTAGCTGGAGGGTCTGTCCCTGAGGCACCTGCCTGGGGCTTGGAAGGGGCAGGGCTGGCCCCCGCTCCTGGGCAGGTGGTGACTCTCAGCTACCTTTCTGTTGGTGGTAGGGTTAGGATCTGGGCTTTGAGTCAGACACAGGCTGCAGCCTCCCATGGCAGTGAGACCTTGGTCGGGTCATGTTACCTCTCTGAACTTGGGTTTTCGAAGTTGCAAAATAGGGGCAGTGGTGCCTCCATGGTGAGTGATTGTGACACTTACCGTGAGGGAGGACATTTGTACAGAAATTGTCAAGGGTGTATGGGGACTCGGGGGATAGATATGAGGCTGCCATCAGGGGTTCATCTTCTCTCTCTTCTTTCCTTCCTTCATCAGATGGGGTTGGGACAAAGGGATCCCTCTGGGTCAGCATCCATCCATCCATCCATCCACTGACTTATCATCTGTCCATCCGCCCCTCCATTCATCCGGGCATCCTCCCACCCACCCACCCATCTGCCCATCCATCCATCCGTCTGTTCATCCACCCACCCACCCACGTGTTCATCCATCCACCCATTTATCCACCCGTCCATCTATCCACCCATCCACTCATCTATCCACACATCTGCCCTTCCATCCATGCATCCATCTATTCACCCAACCGCCCACTTATCCATCCATCCACCCACCCACCTACCCATCTATCCACCCACTCATCTACCCGTCTATCTACCCATCTGGCCATCCACCCATCCACTCCATCCATCTGTCCACCCACCCACCCACTCATCCATCTCTAGTAGACAAGGAACACCTGCAGAATGTAAGATTTGGGTTGCTAGTCCCCAAGGCTCAGGTGGTCTCTCTCAGACCCTTGCATTTGAGGGTGTTGGGCCAGACCCACTGATAGTGAGGAAGCATGTATTTGGGCATCATTTTACATCATGCTGAAAGCTCCAGGAGGAGTGGGCCAATTCTGAGCTATTTATTTACAGAGAAGATGCTCTCACCTTTTCCTTTCCTTCTAAACGACTTTGGAGCCTGATCGTCTCTGCCAGGACAGCCAGTTTCATGCAGTCCCCTTCAAGGGTGCTGCCAGTTGCCTGACTCGAGTGAGTGGTACTTTTCTTTTTGCCTCTCAGCTGTCTGGGGGCCTGGGGCGGCTCCCACCTCTCTTCCTGCCCTCTGCCGCTCCCGAGAATAAACTTCGGACATTGAAGTCATGCCCCACAGCCCCGCCCTTGCCGAATGCAGTGGCCGAGAAGGGTCCTCCTCGATGCTTGCTTTTGTTTTCCAGCCTCCTCCCGTTGATGAAACCTGAATGTGAAGCTGTGATCGCACACGTTTTGTGATTATCCCTGCTCGGTGGTCACTTGTCATTCTGAAGGCGAGAACCCCAAGTTTTTCTGACCTTGCTTTCCACGTGAACACAGGCTGAGCTAGAGAAAGCAATTTATAATGATTTGCTTCTGAATATGCAGCAATAGTAGCTGTAGATTTCCAAGGCAGATAGGTGAGTTTCCGGGGCAACATATTTAAATGAGTCTGATAATCTTGCCATTTGGCTCTGTGGGGCTGCGAGTGTGTGTGTTTCCAGATGCTTGTTAATGGCCGATAAGGAAGGTCTGCGGCTGGGGCCAGGTCTGTGCAGTTCCTGCTTACTGATTCCTAACGACAGCAGGAAGGTCGGGGCCAGAAAGCTCTTCTGATCAGCAGAGCCTCTGAGAGCAGGCCAGGTCGGCGGATGCCTCATCACGTGGCCGCCAGCCTGGCTCAGGGCCCCAATTTCTTTTTAATTTTACTTCGTTTTAGATAGGGTTTCACTGTGTGGCCCAGGCTGTAGTCAGTGGCATGACCCTAGCTCACTGCAGCTTCGACCTCCTGGGCTTGTGATCCTCCCACCTCAGCCTCCCCAGTAGTCAGGACCACAGGTGCATGCCACCACATCTGGTTACTTTCATTTTTTAAATTTTTTATAGAGATGGAGTCTCGTTGAATTGCCCAGGCTGGTCTCAGACCCCTCGCTTCTAACAGTCCACCTGCCTTGGCCTCCCAAAGTGCTGAGATGATGTGTGTGAGTCACTGCACCTGGCCTTAAAGACTTTTTGTTGTTGTTGTCTAAGAGATTGGGGCTGGGGGTGGTGGCTTGTGCCTGTAATCCCAGCAGTTTGGGAGGCCAAGGTGGGTGGATCACCTGAGGTTAGGAGTTCAAGGTCAGCCTGGCTGACATGGTGAAACCCATCTCTACTAAAAAAGATAAAATCAGCGAAGCATGATGGCACTTGCCTGCAATCCCAGCTACTCAAAAGGCTGAGGCAGGAGAGTTGCTTGAGCCTGGGAGGCAGAGGTTGCAGTGAGCGCAGATGGCACAATTGCACCCCAGCCTGGGTGACAAGAGCGAAACTCCGTCTCACAAAAAAGAGATGGGGACTCACCATGTTCCTGAGGCTGGTCTCGAACTCCTTATCTCAAGTGAGGCTGTAGCTGGGATTATGGGTGTGAGCCACTGCACCTAGCTCGAGTTTCTTTTGGAAGGCACTTGGTATAATGACCAAGCGTACATGTAAATATGTTATAAACAGACGAAGGTTTCATGAAACCACGCTGAATCTAGGACTGTGGCGCTTTCTGTCCTGCCCTGTCCCAGCCTACCTCATTCAGACAGGCTGTTGGGACCCTGTGAATTGAGTTCAGGAGGCACCAGCAGGTCACCACCAGTAGTTGGAACGCCTGCTCTTGGGAAAGGTCGTAGGTGAGTCCTCAGGTTGCCTTCTGGTTCACGCTGGGCAGGAGGCCACATGACTGGGGCTGGGCCTTCCGTAGCCCATGTACCCAGCAGAAGAGGGGGACAGACCCTGCACCCGACCTTCTGGTGGGCACAGCTACCATCCAGCTGTGTGGCGCTCCGACAGGTGGGGGCTTCGGCCAAGGAGTGGAAGCTCCAGCGCTGTCCGGAGACCCCAGGGAATCCCTGTCTTCCCAGGAGACCTCTGGCCCCAGCAGCTGCTGTCAGAGTGATGTGATTGTCACAAGAAAGAGAGTCCTGCCCAGCAGGAGAGATGGTTAAAGACAGAGACAGTCAAAAGTCATCTCTGTCACTGCCCGTCCTCCTGCTCCTCTGGGCCTCTCTTTCTCTGCCCTTTCAGCACTGGTCCTGAGCTCCTCCTTCTAAAGCCGTAACAAACATGTGTGCTTCTGGCTGTGAGCTCAGTACTTCGCTCTGTTTCTGTTTCTTTATTCCAGTGGAGGATGACTTGCACTCGTAAATCCCTCCGTGGGCTTCCCTGATTGGACACAGTCCCCTTTCCGCAGCAGTGCGTGAGTCCCTGCTTGGGCCAGGCTCCGTCTCATCCACCTGCAGCCACACAGGTAGACATGGTTATCCCATTTCACAATGAGCCAACCGAGCCTCAGGGAGCCTCAGCACGGTGTCCGGGAGGGGCAGATTTGAACCCAGGACAATCTGGGCTCTTCCCCCTTTGCAGAGCATCTCCTGGCCAGAGCCATTTCTCTTCCTTCTCCCCGCCACGCCCCATCTCACGGGGTTGTGGTGCCTGCTGTGCTGTGAGCAGCTTGCCTCTTGCATTGCCACGCAGACTGGGCCTCGGGCAGCTCACAGCAGTCAGGTTGAGTCAGGATCCGACTGCCCTTTAGATCAAGAAAAACGGAGGGTTGCGAGGATGCCCACGGCCACCTTGGGACGTTTCCTCAAGATGAAGGGGACTTTTGAACATGGAACAGGACAGTTAACAATCGTATGAAGAAGCCAGTGGCTCTCTCACTGCGAATCTCCGGGTCCGTCTATCTGAGGTGCACTTGGGGCCTTGGGTGGGGAACAGCTGGGAGGTCTTCCTGAGACCTAAGATCCCTATTGGAACAATTACTGGTAGGCAGTGTGGGAGGAGTGGCTCATTTCCATGTGTTCGGGAAATGAGGCTGGAGGCTGCTGTGAGCCTAGCACTCACTGAGCCGGGGCCAGTGGACCGCCCTGCACTGCCATTTCTCCTGGCAGCTGTCAGTGTCCTCGGCTGTCCCTCTAGAGGACCGTGGATGAGTTGCTGGATGCGACAGAGCCTTGCTCCTCCTGGGAGAAGGTGTGTGTGCCTGGTAGCTCCAGGTGGCGAGAGTTGGGTGGAACATCTCGGGTCTCCACTGCACAGGGCATGGGGTCACTAAGAACCACTGGCCACTACTCTTGTCTTCACCTGGTGCACTGGGGTCTGTAGATGGTGGCCAGAAGGGCATGGTTGGCCCTGCCAGGGGGTCCTGGAAAGGAGAATTCCCTCCAGAGGCCCTAAGCAAAGCCAGTTCTCCTGGAGGCTTGACGACGGTCTGAGCGGGGCATGCAGGGTACTGGGGACTTGGAAACCTTGTCGGAGCATGTGGCACGCTTCCCTAGGGCCCTCGGCGGCCTCACCACGGAGGGCAGCACTCAGTGGCTTCACTGGCTCAAGTGCAGGCTGATTGGGTCATTTTTTTGGCTCCCATCTCTCTGAGGCACCAGAAAGAGAACGCTAGGATTGCGCATGCACCACCTGGCGAGATGGCTTCCCGGAGGAGGCGTGATGGGCGCTGGTGTTGAGCCTTGAGGTTGGCCTTGCCTTGCCCAGCTGCAGGCCTGCTCTGAGGACCCCGTGGTCCCCTGTCTGGACGGATGCCGGATCCGCTCTGCAGGGAGTGCCGGGGTCGTCAGCAGAGCCCTGGCCATGTCCTCACTTGGCACTCATGGGCAATGTTGCATCCCCTCCAGGGTCATGTCCGCCCACAGGCCCCAGCAGCCTTGGGAGGAGGCCTCCGTTAGGACTGTGTTTTACAGTTGGGGAAGCAGGGGCTCACAGAGGCTGAGAACTTGCCCCAGCTCCGAGGGGGAGGCTGACATTCGGACCTGAACCTGTGCAGCCTGGAGCTCCTGCTTCCATGTCACCATCCCACGCTGCCACCCTGTGATGTGTACTAAACAAACACCACCTGCAACATCTTCACCATCATAATGGCAAAATCGGCAGGCTCCTCTAAAATCCTTGCAGTGTCATCGCCCCCATGCTGACTGATGTTGGGTGGGCGAGTCCTTGCTCCCAGCGAGGGGCCACAGGCTCATGGGGATTTGATGGCTGTTTTGCTTGGAGGTTCTTGTGGGTTCCTGCACTACTGAAGGCCTAGGAATTTCTGTGAAACACAGTGGTCAGTGAGCATGGGCTCCTCCCCTGCTAGAACGCATAGAATCCCTCTTTTTTTTTTTTGAGATGGAGTCTCACTCTGTTGGCCAGGCTGGAGTGCAGTGGCGCAATCTTGGCTCACTGCAACCTCCACCTCCCAGGATCAAGCAATTATCTGACTCAGCCTCCCGAGTAGCTGAGATTACAGGTGCCTGCCACCATGCCCAGCTAATTTTTATATTTTTAGCAGAGATGGGGTTTCACCATCTTGGCCAGGCTGTTTTTTAACTCGTGACCTTGTGATCCACCTGCCTTGGCCTCCCAAAGTGCTGGGATTACAGGTGTGAGCCACCGCGCCCGGACAGAATCTGTCTTTAAATGAAATAATGCAAATCAAAACAGGATTACTAGGCTTAGAACTAGGAAGAGAAATAAATCTTCAATTACCAGAAACTAAGAGGGATGTCAAAGCCAGAAAGGAGAGCCAGGCCAGCTTCCCCACACACCCCCTGGGAAGCCTGGAACCTGGCCCACCCTAGGGCCTGGGCCCTATCAGCTGGGATTACATCATGGTGGAGGTGAAGGAGATGGAACGGAAACCTGAGAGGGCCATGGAATGGAGACCAGAGAGCTGCACCCTGGGGCCTGGCACAGAAGCAGCTGACCATCCCAGGCTGGGCAGGGAAACGGTCTGGCAGGATCCACTGTGCATTGGCACCAGACCTGTGGTGGGGCCTGAAAGCCAGGGGGTAACCAGGAGAGCCTCACAGTCATGCCTCTCCGAGCTTGGGGGCTCCCTCCACACGTGAAAAACAACTCCCATTGAAGATGCACTTACAGCACAGAACGATATATATGTGTGTTTATACACAATACATGTAATCTGTGAATATATGTATGTTTACCGGGCTAGCCAGCTGGTGTTCAGAAAGAAACAAATCAGCATGAGGGAGGGGGTTAGCAGATGCAATCGATGAGAGAGAGTTTCTATACTTAGAAAAAAGGAACAGAATGCAAAAGAAAAGAAGAGAAAATGATGAGCAAACAGGCAGCACACAAAGAACAGATGGACTCTGAGAAAAGAACTAAATAGAAATTCTCAAAATGCAATTTGAGGTTGTTGAAATGAAAAATTCAGTATGTGTCTTAAATAGTAGTCTAGGTGGAGCTAAAGGGAGAATTAATGAATCAGAAGATAGAACCGAGGAAGTCACTAAGATTACAGCACAGAGGGTTGAAATTACAGGAGGTGTGAAAAAGAAGTGAGGCAGAAGATACAGAGAGAAAGTGCAGAAGGTACAGTAGAGACCAGGATGAAGTCACTTATGAATAGCTGGACATCTGGGTTCTTTCCAGAAGGCCATGCAAGATCAGGTGATTGTTTTACGACGAATCTTCAGGTTTCCTCCTCCTTCTTGGTCCTGACTTGAGTTTTGATTGTGGATGTTTAACTTGCAAGTACTATGAGCACGGCACCTCTGTCCTCAGTTTGGAAACTTGGTGCAGTAAAGTAAAAGTGCTGAGTCCTTTTGCTGAAGGACCTGTCACGTGGAATTTTCGATGTCTGGGCTCTGAGGTCACTGAGGCTTTCTATCATCCTCTGCTGAATCTGCAGTGTGGAACTTTGTATTTATGGTCACTGTGATCTAAAGGTTTCTCAGGTGGAGTTGATGGTCATTGGAGAGAAATCATTCAGCAAAGCCAGCTTAGTTCCTACTCTGGAGGAGCTCACAGACTGCTTCCCCTTCCGTGTGTCCTTCCTGACCCCTCTGCTTCTCCGTCCAGTGTGGAGGGGCTTTAGGGATCCTGGCTCTGTGAGACAGCCACAGTGGGCAATCAATACGTGCTCCTGGCCTCCTGCAGGCTTTGACCCAGTCTGTGGCATTACCTGTCTGGCCAGTCCCTAGGGGACAGAGGGCCCCAGCCGGCCTGCATATCCTACCATGTGGGCTCTGAACTATAAATGTAGGTTCCCAGGCCCCAGAGCCTGGGGAGGGGGTAGGGCCTGAGGTGCATCTTTTTAAAGTGCCGCCTTTAAAAGGCTGTGCTGTGGCTGTGTGGAGGCTGACGGGCTGCCCGTGTCTGGGAACCTGAGGTCACAGCAGGCCGTGGTTGGGTGTGGACAGAGCCAGGGCTGCCATTCAGGATCCAGACCCAATCACCACTGCCTGTCCTCTGGGCTTTCCAGTCCCCACCTCGTTCCTCAGTGAGTCTCGTCGAGCACGGCCTGTGTGAGGCCTGGACGTCAGTGAACTGCCTAGAGGGCTGAAGCTTTGGAGGCTGGTGGTGCAGGTGGGCTCCCCAGCAGGCCTGGTCCTGTTGAGGGGCATGTCTTTCCCCTTTTCCCTGTCTCTAGGCACACACACCCCTTTCCTCCGGCCTCTGGCTGTCTGTGGGGAGGGAGGGAAGGGAGAGAGGGAGGTGCGTCTTCGTTCGCTTGTTACCTGGGACTCAGAATAGACGAGGTAATAAAAGTAGGGAAAATGTCATCCTTTGACATTTGCGCTGTCAGCAGGGTCGGCTGGGGCTATGGGCTAAGGGGTGTTTGATCACTGCCTGAGAGCTGGGCCCCTGGGGACACCCAGCTCTCTGTCCTGGGAGTGGGTGGGCATGGCCAGAGGCATCCTGGGGGCCACCGTGGGGCCTCCCTTTCCCTGCAGGGAGGGGCTTCTGCTCCTAACCTTTCAGGTTGGTGTGTTTCACCTGCCCTGGGTCGTGGGTCACTGGGGTGTGGTCCCCCGTGGTGGGCCCCTGAGCTTCCCCCTGTCCCCAGTGCCAGCCCGGAAGGCTGAAGTTCAGGCAGATGGAGGGACAGGGCTGGCCATGCTTAACCTATTGAAGGAGCTGCCCCATCTGATGCTGCAGGCACTCCAGAGCCCTTCAAAGGCTACTCGAGACACGGTCATCTTGGGGCAAGGTGCCCCAAGCTCGGGGCTGAGGCTGCTGTGGTCATAGCAGCTGTAGAAATTGTCCACAGGAGCCACAGATGCGTGGACGCAGGAGACCCATGTTCTAGCCCTGGCTGGCTCCCCCACCACCCCTCCGCTCTGTCTCTGGTTCCATCTGCACGACCCGACCTGGGGCCTTTGCGCCAATTCCAGGTGGATGAACAGGTTCTCCTGTGTCATTGTGGACCGAACGCCGGTGGAGGAGGCTGTGAGCCTGGGGCAGCTCCTCCGAGGTGATCAGCCGCGTCTGCCTTGGAGGTGTGTGAGGAGGCTCGAGTGCCCTGTAGTTGCCAAACCCTTTGAGATCTAACGTTCTTCCAAAGAGCTATAAGGACATACAGCAATATTGCTTTAATTTTTGTTTTCCCTAAATGTTTAGAGCTCTTAAAAGCCAAAAATGCCCGCCGAGCCAAGTTGCTCGTTATTTGTGAAAGGCCCCTTGTAGCACTGGCATGGGAGTGCGGCGGGGCCAGCTGCAGAATTGGCCCACTGAGTCTCGTCTGCGGAAGCACAGAAGAACCCTGTCCCTCCATGGCTCTAGCTTCCGTCAGGCCCGGCCCGGAATTGCCGGCACCTACAGGACGCAGCACTCAGCACCGGCTCAGGGCCAACCCTGCCAGCTTGCCAGGCCCTGGGCTCCATTTTCTTTCCTCTCCCCGTTTTGAAAATTGCCGCTGGAAGCCGAACAGCCTGAAAGGAAGGCCGTGGGTTTTGGGCCAGTGACCAAGCCTCGGTTTTCCTGTCTAGCAAACGCGCACCTTGGGACGGCCCCGTGGGGTTCCTGGTATGTGGCTCACACAGTGCCCTCTGGGCTCCGTTCTGAGGACACCAGCACCCAGTGGAGGGTGTCTGTGGATTCAGCACGTGGCTGTCGTGGGCCTTTTCTTGTTCCCCACCCCCAGACACACACATACACACACGCACACACGGCCATGTAGACTTGCGGTGCACACACAGACTCGGAGCACATGCAAGCAGCGCGCACACACGACCACACGTGCACGTACACACGCCTGAACTTTCACAGGAACTCTCATGGGTACTCCGCGCAGTCTCAACGTCGAGGCTGCATCTGCCTCCACCGGGCCCAAGCCCGGCGCACAGGAGCTCCATTAATTCTGCGAATTGTGATAGCTTCCTGCCCTTCTTGTGTGTGACAACCTGTGCCCCTGGGCCAGCCACCTCCCTGTCCCCGCCCCGAGTTTCCCATATTCATCTGCAGAGCCTCTTGCCCTGTCCCCGGCCCGTGGAGTAGCTGTGTGGGCTTTCGATGCCAGGAGACGGGGGAGGCCCGCCTATCTGGGGCCGGCATACACCACGGGGCAGGCCGGTTATGGGGAGCAGAGGGAGGAGGACCGGCTACTGCTCCTCGCCAAACCTTCCTCTTGACTGGTCTGCCGGCCAGGGGAGACAAGGAGAGATCCTGTCATGCCGCTGTGCACCTGCAGCTCCTGCCCTCCTGTGTCCCAAGCCCTCCATGGAGCCAGGCGTCTGTTTAAATGTCATGGAGTGGGGAGGGCTGGAAGGGAAGCAGGCACTACCCTGGGACATCTGCATGGTGCTCTGGCTGCTGGGTGACTTTGGGCAAGTCACTTGACCTCTCTGGGCTCCCATTTCCCCTTCTCTGAAGTTGGCACCTCCTGTGAACATGAGCTGTAATGAGTCACACGGTACCTTGTAGAACAGCAGCAGGGAATGAGTGAGCCCTTTGTACGGTGGCGTCGTGCAGCCCTGTGGCAGAGCCTGACAGGGCAGACCCTTGTTGGGTGTGAAGGCAGCTCAGGAGTCATTAACATCGTGGCCACCGGAGCCGGGAGGGCAGCAGCGCCTGGCACATACCAGCACATCCAAATGACAAGTTTGGCACAGCAAATGCAAAACAAGTATCTTGCCTCCAAAACGCCGCGCCGTGTTCTTCCCCAGATGCGACGTGCTTAGTGAACAGTTCTCGACGTCCGGCAAGACGCCGCCTCCCAGCTCTGTGCTGTCTTTCTGTGTCTGTTTTCTTGCGAAATTTCAGGAGTATCTCTCTTGTCTCCCCCAGGTCATCTCTGCGGTGTCGAGGCTCTCGCTGCACAGCATCGCGCAGAACAAAGGCATCAGGTGAGCCCTCCACGCGCGCTGCCAATGCCAGGTCCTTTCATCTCCGTCGACACCAGCCTGTTTGTCACCGAGACTGGGGTGGAAGCAGCTGCCCTCTGCCTGTGTCTTTATCGCACATTTGCAGCATGTTGTCACGTCGCCTGTTGGCGGCGGGAGAAAGGGATGTGGGGGACAGGAGGGGGGTCTTCAGCTCACACCAGGGAAATCTTGCACGCGTGTTACTGACGGCTGCAAAATCTCTTTCGATTTAGGTAATAAGATCAGCAAATTAATCCTTTCACAGATCGTTGCCTACCTAAGTTCACTCTCCACACGTCAGAACCAGGGGCTCTGGCGAGCATGAGGTAGCTGGGTCTGTTTGCAGGGGTGGGCTGCAGCAGGGTGGACTTGCCTGGCTGCGAGGCTGGGGGTCTCTGTGCAGGGCATCTGGGCAAGCCACACCCAAGGACTTTCTCCACTCTCCATTTATTCTGCTTGGACTGCAAAGTTCAGCCCCAGAGAGTCCCATGACCCCTGTGATCTGGCCTCCCGCCTCTAAAACTTGGGGCACTCGGGCATCTGTGAGACGAGAGAATGGCCCATATGAGAAGTGGTCACTGTAGATTTTGACCCACAGATTGAGGTCAGGGAGACCAGGTTCCTGATTGGGTAGGGACATGTGTCTGGGAGGCCCTTGGGAGGACAGGGGCCAGGGTGAGAAGGCTGGGATGGCAGAGAGAGCCTGGCCTCTGAGAGCAGAGGGGATAGGGTCACATCTGGGCACAGGTGACGTCATGAGGGTGCCCTGACTTTGGGAAGGGGCCTCACCCTGACGTGACTCATGGGGGTTGCTGTGTGTGCTTGCAGGCTGAGGGACCCAGGACGATGGTGCTTTAGCATTTGCGTGGCACAGCTGCCCCTTGGTGGGGGCCATTTGCTCAGGTTCACAGAGGCACTGTGCGGGGGCGAACATTCCTGAACCCACTGTTAACTGGATTCTCAGAGGATGCGGAAATTCCTTTGAATTGAGGTTTTTAAACAGTGTGAAACATAGGATAGACTTTTGAAGTTAAATATTAAACACATACAAAAGAACATTGAGATAGAACACATTTTGGACATAAAGAACAGTCAAACAAAACCCCTGTGCCCGCCACCCTGAGTACCGTCGGGGTGACTGACGCCTCTGAGGCCCCGCCCTTCCCTCCAGCAGGAGCACAGGCTGTTTCCCAGCTGGTGCAGACTCTGTGATAGGCACCATTTAAAATATGTTTGACTTTTAAAAAAATTACCACTTCTGAATACAAAGACTGTGTTTTTTGTTTTTGTTTCCAGAAATGATGGTTCCTTCTTCCTCCCACCAGCCCATGACACTTCAATACCGTCAGTGGCGTGGCTTGACTTTCCAGCCTGTTTCTTTTTAAACATATTATTAGGCAGGAATGAGATTCATGCAACAAGAATCAGTCCTTTTAATTGCTCCTGCTTGAAATACTAGACTTTGATCTCTTCTCCAAATCCATTAGACATTCTTCGCAAACTGGAGGCCGGGGGCTGCAGACCCTGCGTCAGACGAGTAACCTGATTCTGTTCCTGGGGAGGCAGGTGGCCCAGCTTGGCATTGGTGCGGTCCTGCTGCAGGTGCCCACAGCCGTGTCCCCGCTCCTGCTGCAGACTAAACACAGTCCTTGGCCACAGCTGTGCCCGTGCCAGGCTCTGGACACCCTTGCTCTCTTGAGTGTGAGGTGCCCCATCTGCAGCTCTGAGGGCCTGTTTCCCTAGGGGTTTGCAGGTGGCAGTGGGAGCCTACTGGTGGCTTCGAGGGTGGTGAGGACCCTGGAAAGGGCTGGGCCTGCCTCTGTCCTGGTTGTGTGTCCTACCATCTGAGTGGGGAGGCCCTTTGAGGCCCGGGGTGGGCACCCTCCCTCCTGGCCACCCCCCCCCCACCTCTCTGGCCCCTCCACCCAGCCAACCCCAGAGAACATGGTTGGTGTTTCACGCCACCCCTCCCAGGACGGGCAGAGCAGTCTCCCCAGGGCTCTGCTTGCTGGCCCTGGCCCAGGGGCTGGCAGATGTAGAGGGAAACCTGCCCTCTTCCCTCTCAGGTTGGAGAACTGCCCAGGCAGTGTGTGGGCACAGCGGACCCCTGGACTGGGATTGCAGACCCAAACCCTGAAGGCTGCTGCCCCACGGGAGACCCGAGTGGAGGCGTGAAGAGCCAGGACTGCGTGTGGGTGGCCCCCGCTCTGAGGCCTGCATCCTGGTTAGCTGTGGGCCTCGCCCCAGAGGTGTCTCCTGAGCCTCCCTTTTTACATCAGTGAGATGGGGATAGGCACTGTGTGCAGGATTTAGGGTGAGACCTGTAAATCACCGGGCTCTGTCCTGGCCAGAGAAGGGCTCACTACGCTCAGTGACAGTCGCAGGGTATGTGTGGGGTCCCCAGGACCATCCTCAGGTTCTCAGATTCACCAGGGGAAGCTATTAGGGCTGCAGAGAAAGATCTAGACTCAAATCAGCAAAAGGCCCCGGGAGGAGCCAGGAGACATGGGGCGTGGGTTTCCGGCTGTCCTCCCCCCATGGAGCCTTCTGCACAGTGCTCAGTTCTCCCAGCAGTAGGATGTGATGGGGACACGTGTGGCAGTGGGCACAGGACATCGCCAGCCACAGAAGCCCACCCAGGCCCTGGAGTGTGGGTCTGCATTGGTGGCCGGTGGGGTCAGTGAGACCGACCTTGGTTACCCCGTCCCCAGCCCCTCCGGAGGCCACACTGGTCCTGCGCTGCCCACAGCTGACCGTAAACCACATCACCCGCATACGCTGTGTGGCCCAAGGCCCCAGGCATACAGAGACGGTCTTCTGGGGAGGGCTTATCTGGCAGATACCCCAGGGCTGAGAGATTAGAGGTCACCTCCTAGGAGCTGAGCAAGAGCCAGTCTTTTCTTTGGCATGTGGAGGGGTTGAGTACCCCAGGTCTGGTGAGTTACTGCTTTCTGCACACAGGCCAGGCCGACGTGAGAGAGGAAGGGGCGGTGTTTGCAGGCTGAAGGGAAGGGCTCCTGGGCTTCGTAGGAGACTCTGCAGGGCCCCCTCCCCGGGGCCTGGCTTTCCTGTCCCCCTTCTCCTCCGCTGCTCCTCCTCTGAGCCCCACTCTGGGACTTTTCCTGGGTCCTTTCCCTCTGCAGCCCTCGGGGTTGAGTGCAGGACTCCCACCGGTTCCCATGCTCACCGAGAGCTTGGGAGACAGGTGACAGGCCACCCTCCCAGGCAGCCCTGCTTGGCGGCTGAGTCTGAGCAATGTCCTACCTTGCTCCAGATGGGCGGAGATTTCCATGGAGAATGGAACATTCTGGGGGCAGCCACCAGCATTTCACAAGACACGAAGTGTTTCATTTCGAGTGTTTTATAGTGTTAGTAATTAGCAAAAGGTTCTAGTTTAGCCAAACCCTTTCCTCCTAGAAAACCCACAAACCAAGCCCACATCCCTGAAGAACCTCTCCCTCGTTTCCTGGCCGGATAGGAACCCAATGTGCTCCTTTAAAAAATCATTTTCGCAACCCTTGCACTTTGCATAATGAGCTGATTTTCTGTAAAAGCCCCAATTATTCTTCTCAGAGGCTGATGAATTGGAGACTTAATCTAAGAGTCCCGCCCTGGTGCCAGCTGGGGGATCAAACGTGCTGGGGCGGGGGTGAGGTGGGGGAGGGTTGTGGTTATGGAGTGGAAGAGGGGTTTGTGGAAGGCACCCAGCAAGGCATGTGGGGTTGTGGATTTCCTGTGGCCAGAGCTAGTCCTCCAGATTGGGGGTATTCTAATTTGAAGCCATCACAGCTCTGAATGGCTGGGAGGGAGGACATGGTGAAGAATAGAACTCCCTGAGAAGGAAGCCGAAAGCTGCCCTCATCCTGGGAAGTCAGGGCCCATGAAGGAAACCTCTATCAGCCAAATGACCCTGGGCAGGGATGCTCTTGGAACTTTTGTCTCTTCTTCTATAGGCTGGGAGCATGGCCCTGCCTCGTGGGGTTGCTGTTTGTCTGTGCACTGTGCAGCACCTGGTCCTCGGTGAAGGCCCCTGGCTGCTAGGTTGATGTCCTGAGCCCCAAACCCTGAGAGTGTGACAAGGAAAAGGGTTTTTGCAGATATAAATACGAATAATTGTAAGAGGGAGGCAGGAAGGTCAGTCAGAAAAAGGAGATGTGATGGCAAAGGCAGAATTAAGAGTGATGGGGCTGTGGGCCAAGGAATGCAGGCAGCTTCGGAAGCTGGAAAAGGTAAGATTCTCCCTGGCGCCTCCCAAGGGGGATCAGCCCCTTGATACCTTGATGCCAGCCTCTAAGACCCACTCTAGACTTCTGACTCCCTGAACTGTAAGAGTCTGTGTTGCTTGAAGCTACCAACTCTGCAACTCTCTGGTGATGTGTTAGAGCAGCTGCAGAGCCCCCAGAATGGCTGGGAGGCTGCCTGAAGGCCCAGCTAGGTGGCATATCTTGGCACATGCCAGCATGGGGTCCTGGTGGGGAGCTCGGCTCTGGCTCCTCACTGGGCTGGGCTCCTGGCTTTGATTGTCTCCTCCTGGCCTAGCCCTGCCACCCTCTCTTCTGCTTTCTGACTTTTAAAAATTGAGATACATTCATACCACATAAATGTGACCCTTTTAAAGTACACAATTCAGTGGCATTTAGCACATTCACAATGTTGTGCAACCACCACCTCTATCTGCTTTCAAAACATCTTCACACCCCGGAAAGAAACCTGTCCCCATGCGCAGTCACTGCCCTCCCCGGCTCAGGCAGCCCCCAGCCTGCTTTCTGCCTGTGCGTTTGCACTTCCTGGATGTTTCATGTCCATGGAACCGTGCGACGTGCACCTTTCGCGCATGGCTTATCTAACTCCACATCATGTTTTCACGGTTCAGCCACCCGCAGCCGGTCAGCGCGTCATTCCTCTTCATGGCTGTGAAACATTCCTTGGTGTCACCGGGCCGTCTTTGGCATACCGTTTATCACGTGATGAACCTTTGGCCTGTTCCCACCTGGTGGCTCCTGTGAATAGCATTGCTGTGATGGCTGCGCGGCAGGGGACAGGGTCAGGCTGAGGTTGGAGTGAGAGAAACCTGAAGTCAGCTGGAAATTGCTGCTTCAATTTGAAGTGAATTCTCAGAATATCAGACACACCCGTGTTGAATCTAAGCACAACAAAACACGTGGAACTGGAAGCGGTGGCCTGGCGTTTCCTTACGGCTCTGAGAACCTGCCCTTTAGTCTCCCCATGTGCAGGGGGAGCTGGTGGCAGGCTTTTTCCTGGAGCCCTGGGCAATGGGATCTAAGATGCAGCTCGTGCAGGAGCGGCTGGGTGCCCTCCTCGGGTACAGAGGCGGCGTACAGAGACTTTCCTTTGAGCCTTTGCTCCCGCAGGGGCCGGGAGAGCACTGGAACCCAGTTCCTTGCTGGGCGGCTCAGATAAAACGTCTGTTTGTTTAGTGTTGAGGGCTGCGTCCTTGACTTCCACCCCCAAACCTGGTTTTCCCTTCCCGAATCACCTCCAAGGTACCAAATACCTCTCAAGTGAGGCATCTCAGCCAGAGGCTCCATGAATGGGCCCTGGTGGACTCTGCAGCCCCCACGCCTCTGTGAACACATGTGCTACCCGCTGTGCATGCTGTGAGCCAAGGTGAAAGGTGAGCACGCCAACATCGTGTCCTGCCCCGAGGGTCCCGGGCTCTGCTCCCTTGAGTCTCTCTGTGTTTGAGACGTTGCTGTGGCTCCTGTAGTCTTCTCTCTTGGGCACAGTGTCCCCGGTTCCCCGTGTTCTCTCTCATCCGGTCTGGTGCCCCCTTTCCCATCTGGTGCTGCCTGGTTAATTCCAGGTAATTGGGCTTAGAGCAGATAGGAACGGGAGGTGGCAGTTGTTATGGGCTGAGCAGCCCATCCCGCCAGCATGATGGGTTTAATTGTCCCACCTGGTGACATCAAACGTCCTAGCCACCTGTCTTCAGTGGGTCTGCTGTGCGGGGACAGGATGACATGTGAGTCCCCAGGCCAGCCTAATTGGAGACTCTTTTTTTCCTTTTCTTTCCTTTCATTACGATAATGGATTCAACCTCCTCTGCTTAGGGAGCAGGAGGGGAGTAATTGGAAGACATTAAACTCCTTCCCTGGGAGGGGAGGTCAGAAGAGGCCACCTTTGCATTGCTGGGCTTTGAGGCTGGGGTCTGGCCCCTCAGCGGCCAGCTCTCTAGAGGGTAGGCTCAAGCCCCCAGCCAGCCTGCTCCATCAGTCTGGGACCTGTTCCACACCCCAGGCCCCTGTTGCCGTGGTCAGCAGCACAAGCCGGGGCCAACTCAGTGAGGAACAGCCTTGGGCAGCCCCGTGCTCTGGCCTGGCACCGTTGATGCCTTATTCCCACCACTGCTCTCCTCTGCGTCCGTCTAGCCGTGCCTGGGGCCTCCAAGTTTAGATGGAACAAACTGTGTGAGATGGTGCATGTATACGGGTGTGTGCATATGTATGTGTTTACAGGTGCATATGGGTGTGTGTATGTATGTGCATATGCATATAAATCTGTGCATATGGGTGCATGTGGGTGTGCATGTGAAAGTGGGTGTGTATGTGCATGTGAGTGCATGCAGGTGACATGGGTATATGTGTGTAGGTGCATATGGGTGTATGTATGTGCATATGGGTGCCTGTGTGTGTGTGTAGATGAGTATGTGTGTGTGTGCAGGTGCATGGGGTGTATGTTTGTGCATGTGCAGTGTGTGTGTGTGCTTGTGTGCCCACACACATCTCTGCACTGGGAGCTCCTGGCAGGCCTGGGTCTTGCTCATTGCCATATCCCAGTATCTCCACCAGTTGCGTCTGGATGTAGGGGTCATGCACGCGGGAGCAGCAGG
>PVKP010022700.1:0-37313 GCA_004027715.1 Plecturocebus donacophilus | reverse complement strand
AGACCTTTCCCAATGCGAAAGGAAGAAAGAAAGAAGGGAAGGAAGGAAGGGAGGGAGGGAGGGAGGGAGGGAGGGAGGGAGGGAGGGAGGGAGGGAGGGAGGGAGGGAGGGAGGGAGGGAGGGAGGGAGGGAGGTGAAGGGAGGGAGGGAAGAAGGGAGAGAGGGAAGGAAGGAAGGAGGGAGAGAAGGAGGGAGGGAAGGAGGGAGGGAGGGAGGAAGGAAAACTTAAAGTGGGCCAAGGGAAATTATTGCTGGAAATGTTCACTGAGGCCAGATCAGAACATGCTTGTAATGCCACACAAGAGATTCATACTTCATGTTTTAGGACATGGGAAGCCCTTAATGGTTTTGGAGAAGGTGAATGACAGCAGACCTGGGTCTTAGAAGGACACTCTGCTACCACTGTGTTACAGAGGGTAGACAGCAGAGAAAGGGAAGCCAGTTCCGGGACTGCACAATCTCTGATTTAGAGATGCTGAGGCCTGAACAAGTGCAAGGCCTGTGGGTTTGTTCTTCATTAGCCCTAGAAAGACGTTATTCTTTATCAGTAGCCCCAACACCAAAAATATTAAATATGTCTGGGCTCCTGAAATGAAAAACAAAACATGTAGAGATTCACACATCTCAAAAACTCATTGATCTAAGAAATGGGAAGACCGGCTCCTTCTTGCACTCATCCCTTCGAGGAAACATGCACACCCACTGTGCACCCGAACGTCTGTCTGCCCCACAAATGCCAGCATGCCCACAGATAAGTCATCAGAAATGGAGGAATAGAGGTGATCCTCATAAAACCATTTGATGGTGACTCATCCCAAAGCCCTGTTTGAAACCCTCCAGCAGATGAGCCCAAGATTAGAGAACGCTCAGTGGTCTAACTCGAGGGGTCTTGCTGCAGGGGTCTTGCTAGCAACATGACCAGTGCCCACTGTGGGGCATTGCCCTGTGGGGGGCTTACCATTCTTCACATTCTGGGAGCGGCCTCCGACTACGGCAGCCTCTTCACCTCTCCCGCCTGCCTCTCCTACTCTGCCCAGAAGAGGAGAAAAGATCTATCTGATTGGTGAGTTTGGGAGGGAGAAAAACAAGGCTTCTTGGCTCAGCCTCTTCTCTCCCTCCCAGAGGCATCATTTCTATCCGTCCATATGCCCCTGGTACCAGCAGCTGTCGGCTACACCAGGGACTAGGCAGGTATGTCTAACTCCAGCGCGAGGTACCAGCAAGCCTGCATGGTACCGCTTCAAGGCTGCGTTTTCCAGCCCACTCTTACCAGTAACACACACAGTGTTTTGCTCTGCGTCTCTCGGGGTTTACTCACCTTCTCTTAATTGGTTCTAAACTCAGGAAAGGAAGAGAGGGCTGCTCTTTTACCCCTCTATTATTAGTAAGCCAAAGGCAAAGTTGCTGTAACAGTGGACCAAGGGGTCAGTGGCTTACATAAGACAGAAATGTGTTTGCCTCACACACGAGAAAGGTAAGCAGTCTAGACCGGCAGCAGGTTCCACTTCACACACTCTTTGGGGACCCAGATTCTCCATCTCAGGTCCTGGCATCCCCAGTGTTAGCCTCACAAGCATGATGAAGGCTGGGTCCCACGGCCCATCCAGCCCAGCTCACAGGAAGGGGGACGAGAAGATAGAGGAGCAAGTGCCCAGTGTCGTAGGCTTTATGGCCCAGAGGTGGCACGTGTCACTACCACGTACCTGCAAACCCAGTACTATGGCCAAAGGTGCCTGTGAGGACAAAGGACGTCTCTAGCTTGGTGGCTCCACTGCCCACCCACTCCAGCTCTCATACCTGTGGATGATTCACTGACTCCAGCACTCACCGTGTCCTTTCACAAGCTAGAATAATAACAGCCACTCAGCTGCACAATGCTGGGCTGATGGAGCATTGGTGAAGGGCATGGTCGTTCTTGGACAATGTCATGAAGAAGCGGCTCCTTCATCCTGCTCCTTCTCGACGGGGCTGCCTGGGGCTCTTCCTGACCATTCTAGGGGGCGAAGGAGCTGAGTTTCACCACCCAGCAGCCATGAGTGGGAGTCAGGTCTCAGCCTTGCCTGACACATAGAAGGCACTGGGGGATATTTTGAGCACTGAATGAATGAATGAATGAGTGGGTGGGTAGGTAGGTGGGTGGGTGTGGCATCAGCCCTCTTCCCAGGCTGATGCTCGCTCCTGCAGGCTATGCCGGAGCACTGTGCCTCTTCCAAAGCTGGCCTTCCCTGGGTAGGAACACTCTGAGACATGGCCAGCAAGAAATAAGACCTAAGTAGAGAAAGCATGGTTGAATAAGCACTAAAAAATAAATAAATAAAAATTTCAAAAACTTTAGCTCTTTGTTTTCTTTGTGATGGGGAGACTTTCCATAAAAATGACACTGGGCTTATTCTCTCCAGTATCTGCAAGTTTTTTAAAAATCCCCTTTCTGCAGTCTTTTCTGTCTGATGTTGGCTCTTCCTCTGGGATTTATGTCATAAAGACAGACAAACAACAAGCGTCTGTCCGCGCCCCACGGTGGAGAGTGTGGCTGCGTACACAAGCAGGTCCCAGGTGGGCTGGTTCCTCAACCTGCTGGGGCTGCCACCCTCACTGAGCTGGCATTTTGACTGCAACAGCCAAGACAGAACTCACAGTTTGTGGACTAGAGATTGAGATGTTCCAGTCCTCAGCTAGGACAAACCAAGGTGCTCTTGTAGCATGCTGAGCTTCATGATAAGTTCTGTGCCCGTTTCCCTCTGATGAAAGAAGGTCAGGTACCAATTCACCATGTAGAGCTGTTTGGAAGGAAAAGTAAATGAAAAGACATGTCAGGTAATGCCAGTCTCCCAGGCCCTGCTTGAGTTCTGCCTCATTCCTTTGGTTCTCTTACCCTACATGACTCCATTTTTATACTACTGATCTACCAAAGCATCTCCGGTCCCATGAGAAGAATAATACCACCTCTGAGCTACCATCCAAAGAAGTTTATGGAGTGCACGGTGTTAGGAGGACCCCGAAAAGGCTGTAAATTCACAGGTCTGCCTTCTCGGTAGTGTCCTTTAACAGACGTTTAAAATCTCCCTCTTACAGAAGAACCTGTCTTAGTGGGCAGGTGGAAGCCTGAGAAAGAAAGAAGATTTCAGTGGAATTGATTTTATCCTCCTAAGTACCCCTTGAGTCCAAAAATCAAGCAGCAAGTACTACAAAGTAAAAGGTAGCATTACCTTGCATTTGGAGAGACTCTTATCCTGCCCTGAATTAAGAAGGGAAGGAGGGAAGGAAGAAAGGAGGGAAGGAAGGAAGGAAGGAAGGAAGAAAGGATTGATTTTCCTCTCCTTCAGGGCAGACTTTGCCACAGCCTTCTCCAGCTCAGGCCCTGACACTGGCGGAAAAGCACTGCCCTTCGCTGCTGGGTCCCCCAGAGGATTTAGGAGGCACAGGGCCCTCTCTCTTCTCTAACTCACCCTTAGGCTATGGGTCCAGAGAGCATCACCACCAAGGAGGAAAAAGAGAAAGCTGGGGAACCCGAGGAACCGAGGTTGCTGAAATCTGAGGGCAAACTCCTATGTCCTCCGCTTGTTTGTTGTAAGCCCGTGAACCCAGGCTCTCCACTTGCTGTGAAAGGCCATGTTTATCACCTCAGAAGGCAAACATTTTGTACCTAACCAGGAGAGAATTTCCTTCTTAGCACAGTTCTGCAGGGGGAAGCCAAGCTCTCCCTCTGAGAGGCCTGAGTATTGTGCGTGGAGTGCTCTCCAGAGCCCTTCTGCACAAACAGCCCCGAGCAGCACTGGGATTGAAACAGACCCCTCAGGTTTCTGGTTCTCCCAGCCCTTTTGGGGCAGGGGACAGGGAACAACATGTTTCTCACCCCACCCCAGAATGGGCCCACTCCAGATGGAGAGGCACAGACAAAGCCCCTTAGGTCTAGTACAGTGGTTCTCAGACTCTGCACCATATCAGAATCACCAGAAGAAACGTTTTCCACCTTGATGACCGGGCCATCCCAGACCAACTAAGCCAGGATCTCTGGGGCTGGGACTAGTCCCCCCATGTTCACACTGGAAATCTCCTGAGAAGTTTTTCAAGGTATGGATACCCGATTCACAGTAACAAAGAGAACCAGCAATGGGGTGACTGCACATCTTCACTCTGTCTCCGCTCCTGAGTCCCCTCCCAGCGACAGCGGAGGCCCCTGGCCAGCCAATAGTTTGGGATTGGAAACAGTGATCCAGTAAGATAATAATAATGTTAATAACATCTGCCATGTGCTCTGGACCTGGTATTCTAGGAAGAGCCTTTGCATATATCAGCAAATTCAATCCTCCAAAAACTTTAGACCGTGCTCTCCTAATTTGGGAAACAATCTCCAGGAAGTTAACTGACTGCCAGGGCCACACAGCTATTAGAGTGAAAGTGCCAGAATTGCAACTCAGCTCAACTGCATCCATGGTCCAAGCTTTTTAACCATTTTGTCTCAAATGTTCCACATTTTCTTTATTGATATCCAAAGACCTGAACCTACCCATTTCTCCAAAAGCCAGTTCTCAAAAACAAAAAACAAGCAAAACAAACAAACAAACAAGAAAACCAGTTTACCAAAAGCTAATTTGCTAACTTATCAAGTTACCAAACCATCTATGTCCACGAACCATCTACAGAGCTTGTAACCATATTGGTGCATAGGTGGTTTCAACAGATTTTGGAGATTTTTGCCCCAGGGCTTAGTTTTGCTATCTCCAGCCTGTTGAGAAGAAGATGGAGGCCTTGGCCCTCCACAGCCTCTGCCCCTGAGGCTGACTCCACACCACGCCTGTCGTGCTTCACCTGCTCCCACACCCCCAACCACAACCCCAGCTCTTGGCCACACAAAGAAGGAAAGTGAGAGAAAGAGGTTCCTCTAGCAGAGTCACAAAGCAATGCCACTCCATCCAGCTCTCCTAGACTTGGAAGAATCTATTTCTCTTGTCAGTTTGAGGTAAGTCAGCTCTTCATTAAACTGATTTTCAGTGAACTGACAAGAGTCCTCTAATTGAAACCTCTATGCACTATTGTGGCACCCATCACTGCCTACGGTGAGCATTTATTATGCTGAACTATAAACGCTTCTTTACTTCCCTCCTGTGAGCTTGAGGGCGGAACCCCTCCATCCCCACCCTTTCACTTTTGTACCTCCAGCAGCTAACACAGTAGCTCCCTTCTTGTTGGGAACCATAAAATTCATCATTCAAATCAGGAAACTTTGAGAGTGAGAGTGGGAGCTAACTCGATGAGATAGTAGCACAACTGGCATAAACCAAGACTGTCCTAAGCAATACGGAGCGGGGTCGCTCGCCTGTAGTAGGCATTCCAGTGCTGGTTGGATTCATTAAATCAGGAACCTTGCATGATATGAACCAGCTCGTTGAGAGCTGAAGGTGCTTGTCTCACATCTACTCTCCATGCCCGGTGAAGAGTTTAGACCTTATCCTGCAGACTTCTAAGAGCCTGGGAGGTTTTTCATCCGTGGCCCGATGGGCCGTGTGCTGTGGAACAATAGGGTGGTATAGAAGACAGGCCAGGTGGGACATGTGTCCATGCTGAGAAGCTCAGGGGGAGGCATTTGTCTTTCCAGGCCAGGGAAGGGAAAGCAAATGAATGAACTATGACAGAGGGTTCAGATGGACTCGAGAGGTGTGTCTGAGACACAATTAGGAGTCTTCACAGCCAAATTGTTGGGCAAAATGGTGGTAAAAATAAACCAAGGAGGACATCAAGGTCCCTGGCTTATGAATATGGGTAGGCAGTGGTACTGTCCATTACGAGAAGGCCATGCTTGGGAGCAGGACTAGGGGTGTCTGGAGACTGAGTTCTGTTCTGGACCTACCTAGGGATTCCCAGGAGCCACTGCATATGTGTTTCTGGAGCTCAGGGGAGATAGCAGGTTGGAGACCCCGTTGTGGGAGGCACAGACAGGTAGGCGTAGAGTGGAAGAGAGCCTCCAAGGAGAGTGTGCACTGCCAAAGACGAAGTGGGTTGTGGCAGGACCCCCAGGAACACCAGCAGCAGCAAGAGCTTCTCCACAAGGCCCTCCCTGGACTTCCTTCCTCTGAACCAGCAATGAGGGGGCCCTGTGGTCTGCAGCCGTCTGTCCTCAGAGTCCTCTGGGCTGCCTCCAGAACAGCTCTCCCACAAGGAATAATTCTTTCAGTTTACCATCTCTCAAAATTATGTTTCTGTTTGCTAATAATATTCAGGCCCAAAACTCTGTCTCACCAGCTTGAGTTTAATGTGATGAAAATCCATATTCACCTTGAGCAGGCTGTTTCAGATAACAGATATTTATTTGATCAGACTCCATTATGCCCTCAGCTACAACCCTGCCTACAACAAAAAAGGCTCAGCCCAAGGTTTCAGAGACCATTGTTTGAGGTCCTTCAGTCCCTGGAACACAGTAACCACAAGAAGAGACAGATTAAAAATTAATGAATGTGCTGTACTCGATGTCTTGCAGTCCAGGATATTTAAGTAGATAAAAGAGCAAGGGGGGGAGGGGAGGGTTTCATGGCTAATGGTTTTCTTTATAATTATTAGGTGGGAAAAACGGATGAAGGGGGTGGGGGAAGGGGCTGGGCAATGGAGACAGAATGAAAGGCCTGCATTAAGAGGTAAGGCCAGCAGAGGCGAGGCTGTGTGGACGACTGGCATATTTTTAGGCTTGGATCGTGCAGGGGGCGGTGCACAATGAAGTGCGGAGGATGGAAACGAAGGAGCAGAACGTTTCCACCCATGCAGCCTCGCCTAAAGCCTGGCCAGCCCTGACTTGAATAATGAGGCTGTTTGGACTAGCCTGAGGCCAGTAGCAGAGACTTATGTAACAAAACAAAATTAAAAAGTCTTTGGCTTATCTACCATCCTCAAAGAAAATAGGAAGCTTCCGACACGTTGTCATCTTGTGTAGCCATGGAGTAGTTTAGTGTAGCAGCTCTGCTGTGGTTACCATCAAAGGATATGTGTGTTTCCTAATAAGTAAATTAAAATGCCAATCTCACACACACACACACACACACACACACACGCTGAACCCTGAAGTGGAACAGACAATACTCTTTTTAATGAACTACAAGATCAACCAGATTTACTCCCATCTCCCCAAAAGAGCATGTAGTTAACTAGGAGCAAATCTAAATATTTTCTAATACTGCGAAAGTATTGCAAAACCCAGAAGATCAAGAAGTTTTCCAAATCAAGCCTGAAGCAAACAAGGATTGTGTTTGGTTCAAGTCGTGCTCATAAAATATACCACTATGCTATTTTAAGGAAACAACTAAAATGTTGTGGATTAACTCCCTATAGAGAACAGAGTACGCCTAGGCTGAGGAATTGGTTAAGCATTATATTATCTGTGAAACAGCCTGGCTTTTGGTAAGTTAAATGGACAGAGCTTGGGGAGCTGCAGAGCGAAAATCAGGGCTGAGATGGCCTCATGGGCCACCAGTCACTGCTTGGTTTGGGACCATGAGCCAAAAGACCTTGGAGATACAAGGGCGTCTCTCTTCCCATGAGGTGGAGCTGATGTGAGGGCGCCTTTTCAAAGCACATCATCCATCCCGAAATACTGAGCCTGCTGAGGTCCCCAGCACAGTGGCTTGTGACATGACTCATCCCAGGGAGCTTTATAAATCTTACAGGTGCTTAGATCTCACCCAGAGACTCAGATCTGATGGCAGGGGGTGGGGAAGAGGTGGGACAGCTCTGGCATCTATGATCATCAAAGCTCTCCGAGGTGGTCTCAATGTGAAATCATGATGACAGCCCTGCTGCTGCCCATCCTATCCTGAGGTTGAGTCCCCTTCCCTTCCATACACATTTCTCCCCAGGCCAGGCAATGCCATTAATACCCCCTCCTCCACCAAGTGTCTGCAGATGGTGCAAAGCCCAGTCATGCTGAAAGCTGAGAGTCAGTGATTGTCTCTAAGTGAGGAGTGATGCAATATGATTTGTATTTTAGGAAAATAACCATGTAGGCAGGATGGCAGAAGGAGTGAGGAGGGAGAGCCTGGGGGCAAGGAGACCAGTTGGGCACTTGACCATTGTCAGCTGTCAAGGCCAGGAAGGAAGAGGGGCCAAGGATTGGAGGATGTGGGAGAGAGTCCGAAACATGTCTGAGATAGAACCAACAAATTTGGTGACTGTATGTGTGGGGGCGAGGGCAAGGGAGGAGCTAATGGTAAAATTTCAAGATGGCAAAATAAGGTTAAGAGTGACTAAATTAACTAAAAATAAGACCAACTGTCTCAGGGAAGGAAAAAGAGCACCCATCGGCCTGGAGTGACTGTCCTCCTTTCTCGCCCCAGGCCTTGGAAGGGCTGGAGCAGGTTACACAGAGCCGACGTTCGACCTGGTGCCATGGATTGTTATTGCAATAATTTGTGTTGGTGTCTAGACTCTGAGCTGCTAAAGGCCAGGAATGGGTCTGGTTCATCTTTTTTAGTCTCAGCACTTAGTCTCATAAGCACATAATAAGCACACAACACATTATGCTAAAAAGACAAGTAGCATAATGGAACTGGGAACAGCCTCACTGGGAAATCTCGCTGTTATCAAGTCAGCCTTATGACAAAGACAGTTTCACATTAAGAGGAGCCAAAACTCCTTATTCACCTGGGCTGCAAATGGCTTGCATGCCCATGATGATGCCAGCGGTGTGCTTTAGGAAGAAGTGTTAATGAGGAAAGGTTTTTAGGTTTGAGGTGTCATGCTTCAGTTTCCAGCGTGGGCAGCCTCTGACAAAAACCGCTGTCCATGGTGGGTGCTGCCTCTGAACGTGGGAAAGGAAGGAGGTAGATGGGGCCTGAGACCCGAGCTGGCTTCTGTCCTTTTCATGGACATGCTGGGGCAGGGGTAGAGGAGCCTGGAGGGGCTAGAAGTGAACTCAGCCAGCAGAACCTGGGGAAATGGGGGGCAGGCCACTCGGCTCAACAACAGAGGAAACTCCTTTGAACAGGATGCATGGTGGTGGCTACAGCGACAAAAGGAGAGCAATCATTTCCCAGAGGGCAGGGAGACAGATTCTATGTGGTTCTTCCCAACTGCTCTTCTTTGCTTCAGATCTCCCTGGAACACCTCTTTCTTTTTCCAAGTTTTCTAAAATGACACAGTGAATATGTTTAATTAGTTGGTCAATCAATAGCCAGTGATTATCAGACAGCTGCTATGTGCGTACTTAGAGGAAACTGCAATGTGCAAACTGGAGGGTGACCCAGAACAGTACGTATCTGACCTCAAACGTGCCTCAGGCAGCATTTGACCTGACGTTCCCAGCTCACCTCTCCTTACAGATGCTTTCTAAGTGGTTTAATCCCTTCTGTACTGAGAAATTGATCATGTCAGCTACAGTTCTCTTTTTCACATAAAATCACCCTCTGTTATTTTTTCTTTTTTATTCTGAGCCATTTTCCTCTCCCCATCACCACCATCCCACTCCAATCCTCACAGGAGCCAGTGTCGCATTTGCCAATTAAAAGCACGATATCCACTCTTCTTTGTCTGCAATACTGTGAAGGCTTCATTTTCACATTTCTCTTTGGCTGGAAGTGTTAACCTCCAGTTGCAGGAGGTGAGGGTGGGTTTTCCTTTCCCTGTCTATGAAATTCAGTATACGTTTGTATTCACTTTCCTTGCCCTGCAGGTTTGCCTCTTGAATTTCTCGGAAGTCAGCAAAATTCTGTGCTAGGCAGAGTCTAGGGGAGCTGTTGTTGACAGCTTGGGAGGGCGGAAAGGAAAGAAAAAGGATGGGGGAAGGCAAGAAATAAAGAGGAGAGCAAAAGGAAAAATTAACTCTGGAGGCAGAAGGAAACTGTCCAAATGGTTTTGGAAACAACTCACTGGCTTCTGTTGTGTGCCGTGGTCTTTTGCTTTCCATGTCTTGAACTCAGTCACCACCTTATTTATTCCGTCCTGCGAGCCTGAGCTGTGTCTAACAGACCCCCGCAAAGGCATCCATCATGGAAAGGAAGCTGTGTTGCAGTAAAACACAGCTAAAACTGAAGGGAAGAATTTAAGCTACGAGACAAGGGAAAATATTAACATATAAATATTCAGAGGCTTGCCCTCTTCCCTGCCTGAGACAGCTCTGGGCTTTTTCTAAGAGCATAACAGAAGCTATGTGGGGGAGAACCTCAAAGCCTGGCCAGGTTTGCTTCAGAAAGAACCGAGAATATATATGTAAAAGAGCAAGGAATGAGGGGCCCTGCCCCCACCTACTGGTGAGGAAAACGAGGAGGAAGGAAGGAGAGAGACTGCAGTGGGGTAGGGGAGAAGCCGCTGTTCTGGGTGTGAGGGAAGGAGGGAAAGAATGTCTAGTTTTCTGTGCATTATGACTGTTATGTATCTTCAGCATTTTTTCATGAAACTGAAGACTCAAGTTACTTCTAAGTATTTTGGGGTGATAGACTTCTTTGAATGTGACTTCATGCTGAGGAAGGGCCACATAGCAGCTCATTGTTGTATGGGTTACAGATACTGCACCATCATTGCAGACACTGAGTCTGAGAAACAGCTGGCAAAGAAAGTGGAGTCAGTGGGAGAGGGATGTTCAGAAAAAAAGTGAAGGAAACAAGACATTCATGATGGCGTAAAGAAGCCAGGCTCAATCTTCCCTCACGCCGTGCTTGAATACTAAGCTCCGTCGCTCAGGGAGCAACGCCAGTCATGAGACCCAGGGTGCTACTGAGACCCGGAGAGCTGCAGGCCCCCACCTCTGCTCTCCATGAAACAACCTCCTCTTGCCTCTAAATGTCAGTCGGTGGTTTCCTCTGTGACCAAAGCAGCACTGCTGACCCTCATAGGCTAACTGGGGGGCACCATGGTAGTGAAGGCAGGACTCATCTGCTGGAGAGGCCATTGACTGCCCTTCACCAGGGACTACGGCCTCCCTCTGCGCTCTCCCTTGGTGGTTTCTACAGATGTATCCACCATCTTGAGGGCTAAAGGGGACCTGTTACAGAACAACCCCTGCTTAGTGTTTATTGAAATTATTAACCGATTACCATCAGGAAGAATTCACTTCATGGCAAAAAGAAGTGCTCAGTTCCCAAAAGTCACCATTCGGGACATTTGAGGGAAGAACCGTGTGAGAGTTGCTAGGGAAGTGGGCAGGGGAAGCTCTGGGCCTTGGAGCCGCAGCTCCAGCTTCCTCCAGCTTCCTGGCTTTGAAAGCTGCACGCCTGGGGCTCCATCCGGGCGCTCTGGACAAAGCCGGCCACTCAGACAGGAGTTGTGAAGCACCAGGCTGGGTGGAGGGCTTGACCCTGAACATCAGGTTCCAACTCTCACCACCTCTGCCCTCCACCCTGACCTCCTCAAGTAGAAAGTGGGAATTCTTGCACCCTATGAGATGTCATTTTGTCAAAGCAGCCATGGCAATCCTCCAAGATCTCAGCCTCTAAGAGTGGCCCTGGGAGCCCCAGATTCTCCCTGGGGTCCAGGGTCAAGTTTTGGTGCCCAGTAGTTGAAATCGTGTAAACACCATGATCTCTGTTAAACTGCATACAACATATATAGATAAAACATTAAAAACATAACCCATGTCTACTTGAGAGTTAATCTGATTTTCTCCATCAAATAAAACTTTTCTGTTTTCTCAATTTTAAGCCATGATCATTTGTAACTTTTGCAATCACAAGATCTCTCTTTTATTGTGAAAATAATTAAAAGCCCTTGCTCTGCCCCCGATTACCCAAGAGTAATTACCCTCTCTAAGCCTTTGTCTTCTCATCTGTGAAATGAGAAATGTGTGTGTGTGACTTGCTTGCTAAGATCCCATTCAGCGCCAATATTCTGGAAATCTGTGAGAAATTTAACTACCAGTTATACTAATTTAGCCACAAGACAGTACCATCCTACAAACCGCTGAGGAATCCCAATTATTTGTATCTAACTTGACAGAAAAAAAATTAAACTTGGCTTGGCATGGGGGACATCATTATATATACTAATTCTATTTTCTCATTTGGAGAACATAATGGTCCGGTCATTTATTAGACATTGCTAAGGGCCTGTTATGCACTAGGAACCCTCCCAGGTGTTATAATCCTCACAACAACTCTATGGTATTGATGTATTAGTTAAGGTGATACTAGCTGCTGTAACAGATAAACCGCCAGCTCTCAGTGGCTTAGTACAACAGATGTTTGTATCTCACTCACTTGAAGCCCAAAATGGATATTCCTTATTGGGATGGAGGGATGTGCTCTCCCAAGCGATGACTCAGACCAAACGCTCCCCCATCTTGTATCTCTGTTGCCTTCAAGACTTGGCTTATTAGATCACAGTTCTCAACTACCCTAATTTGTAAGGGTGGGAAGCATGGAGGACTTTTAAGGGCCAGATACTGTGAGTGGCTTCATAATCCCTGCTCATATTCAATTGGCTCTACTCAGTCACATGACCACATATGACAGGCTTGGTGATTAGCTGTCAGTCTTTGCCTTGATAGACTTTACCACCATTTCATTTCATTTCATTCTGTTCTTGAGACAGGGTCTTGCTCCGTCTCCCAGGCTGGAGCACAGTGGTGTAATCATGGTTCACCGCTGCCTTGATCTTCCAGGCTCAAGTGATCCTCCAAACTCAGCCTCCCTAGTAGCTGGGACTACAGACATGCACCACCATGCCCAGGTAAATTTATTTTATTTTATTTTTTGTAGAGATAGAGGACTCACTATGTTGCTCAAGCTGGAACTACAGGCTGAGGAAACTGAGGCTTAACCAGTAAGTCACAGCACCAGAATTTGAACTCAAGACTTCTGACTGCAAGCCAAATGCTACATCCACATAAACAGCAAGCAGTCTATAATTGTGTGTGCTATGTTAGGGATAAGGAAAGCCAAAATGACAAAGGAGCTCATTGATGGGGGACTAATGCCATGTTACCTATTGGAGGTTGTGGGGGCAGAGGATCAGAGAAGTTAAGTAAACTGCTCAAGACCAGCCACCCAGACGGACAGTGGCTAGACTGGGACTCCAAGCCAAAGCCCTCTTTCTGCTGTGCTGATTGCCTTCCATTCTGCACTGAAGGCTGAATATGTGTTTGCTGACAAGAGGAGGCGGGGTACTGCAGGCAGATGAACAACATGTATGCAAGTCTGGAGGTGGGACCAAACCTCCAGAGAAAGAGCAAGTCACTCCATGTGGTCAGTCAGTTGCCTCCCACTGAAGCAATCCAACTGTCCACAGCCAGCCCGAAAGTATTTTATGTCTGTGGCATACTCTTCCTTGGATAGCCCGGTTGTTATATTGCCTGTCATTTTTATTTTTGCATAAAATTTAACTTTATGGTTTTATGGTAATAAAATCCTTTATTCATGCCATGTTCCCACCCACTAAGCTTTCACTGAGACATACTCTTTTATGCTACAGCCATATACTTTGATTAAAGCAGTTACATACCCATCTAAGTCCACATTCAAATAACTGTCCTGATCAATTTTTATTTCTCATACTTTCTCTTTTGATCCATTTTCCCATTTATCCCAGAATGGCTCTAAGATAATTTACAATCTCTGGCCTTTTGCTCTATGAGTAGGTACTGACCTATATGTTTAATGCTCATGCAAATCAGCCTGGCTTGATCTGTGTTATTTTTCATTACTTGCAAGCTGATTAAAGTCACGAATCTCTGACGTATAGCTCTGTTTTCAAGATTGTCATCTAAATTATGTAAATAACTAGCACTGTAATTAGCTCTCTTCTCTGATGAGCTTCCGTTCAGGTTTGAGGTGTGTTCATGTATATTTGTCAGTTTGAGGTGTGCTTCTGTCCCAGACAGGCATGACTGTGTAAGTGTCGGGTGAACATCCTGACCAAGAACAGCCTGGCCACCAGCCTTCCTGTCCATACTCAACTCCCATGTTTCCCAGTCCTCAGTCCTGGAAGATTCTTCCAAGGAATGAAAACAGTTGGAGCCTCATTTCTCCTAACTCCTTTTCAGGATCCTATGATTCAACACCATTATTCTCTTTCTACATTCTTTCTATCTCTGTAAGGAAAATTCTTTCAGATCCTTTTTAGAGCACTGCCTATCTTCCACTTCACCAGGAGACCAAAAAAGTACTAAGCCATTTTCCCTTAATAACCAATGGCTCTTCTTTCCATGGGGTAAGAGCTAAGGCTTCCAGGCTAACCTTTGGAAAGACCCAGTCGTGGCACTGTCCTTGGCAGCGTCTCTGTGGGAGGAGCATGCTTCAGCCTGGGTTTGAACCTAGGCTGCTTGATCATTAATATCTTTGAGCATCAGGCTCCTCCTTTGGACAACAAGGAAATAATATTCACATGAGAGCACAGAGACGTGAACCTCTGAAGTATAACTACGTTTTCAAGATTGCCATCTAAATTATATAAATAACCAGAATCATAATTAGCTCTTTTCTTTGATGAGCTAAGGGAGGTTATGCATGTCATGAGAACTAAGGGGGGTTGTGCATGTCAGAGCACCTGGCAGTGTTCCTCCGAGAAATGGTGTCAGGCGGTGGTTACTTGCCCACATTCTGGACCAGAGTCCTACACCCACCACTTTTCAGTGACCTTTTGGGCAACTTACTCAATTTCCCTGGGTCTCAGTTTTTCTGTCTCTGAAATAGGCACAGTGATAGCACTCATCTCATTGGCTTGCTTCGGTAACTAAATGTGAGCATTTAGAGCTGAGCTGGGCGCTTGGTGGATGCCCGTTCTCAGCTATGGTCCTCTGGCTCAGTTCTAACAGATGGCAAATGCTTGGGGGAGGTCGTTTCCTGCCCTTCCCACTTCCTTCACAGGGGCCCCAGGGTTGGGTTCCCGGGCCTTGCTGCCACCTCATCAAAGTTGGAGGGTGCCAGGTTGAAAGTAGCTCTAAGACCAAGACTTACTTGCTCCTTGCTCTGGCTTTCCACAAACAAAACCAAAGACATATGGACACTAACGCTTCCTGCTTGTTTTTGTCCCACTGGAATGAGTGTTATAACTGGAACCATTTGTGGATTTTCATCTTGATTTTTCCACCTCTGCCGATTGCCCTAGCGTCTCAATCTTAAAGATCCTCAGTCACTGACATCCCAGGAATCTGACTACCCACAGACCTGCCTGTCTAGCTCCTTACTCAATATATTCTATTGCTTTTTTTTTAAATTCTCACAAAGCAAACAGCTTTTGAGGCCCAGAACAAATCAGCCGAGGAACCACACTGACTCCTGCGGCTGGCCTGAGTGCACAATGGCAACTGCGGCGCCTCACCAGAAGGCTTCTGCCTCTGCAAAGCTCTTCTGCATGAACAGCTGCTATTGGAAGCCCTGGGGGCACTGATCAGACAGACCAGGAAGAAACTGAGGAAGGGAAGATTTTGAACCAGATTTTAAAGTTTACAAACTCCTAAAGGAGGGTAAGGAGCTATTGGGTCAGGGGAAGGAACCCTATCAACAGTGACTGTTTGGTTTTCAAGCCAGACATGTCATATTGGAGAATGGATCCATGCAAATCCAGAGTCACAAAGCAGAGGAGTGTTTGCCAAGGGCTGGGGTAATAAAAACGTTCTAAAATTAAGTAGCCGTAATGGTTGCATAACTCTGGATATTCTAAAAACTACTAAATGGTACTCTTTAAAACAGAGAATTTTACGGTATGTGATTTATATCTTAATAAAGCTGGGTTTTTGTTTTTGTTTTTTAAGAAGAATGGAGTTTTTAAGAAGAATGAAAAACGGAATATAATCCCATCATGAAAAGGTCTCTCTGTTCCGCCAGTCTCTCTTGGGAATTGCCAGGAAGCAGATGTGCTCTTGATATAATGCCACAAACCATGAGAATAAGCATGAAAATTAATTGATGATAACATTTTTTTCATCTAGCTCAGTGGTTCTCAACCGGATGTGATTTTTGCCCCAGAGGGATATCTGGCAATGTTTGAACACATCTTTGGTTGTCACGACTAAGGAGTTGCTACTGGCATCTGGTGGGTAGAGGCCAGGGATGCTGCAGTACATCCTACAATGTACCAGACAGCTCCCCAACAAAGAATACCCACCCCAAATGCCGGGAGTGCTGAGGATGAGAATCTGGATCTAGCTGGAAGTCTACAGATTCCTCTTATCATCTCTCTTTTAATGCAAATTTGAGGTTTTTGTTAAGGCACAGAAATAAATATGTAAAACAATTCAGAAATTCTCTCCCCAAAGTATTTTTCCCTATAGATAATCTCCTAGTTTCAATTTGTTCCAGATACAAGGAAAACATACTTTTCCTGTAATTTCTCAATGTATTCCTCTTTTGCAAGCACAACTAGGTAAGTTCTTTACAGGGATATGGTATTTTTAGTAAATTAGAAAGTTTGTATGTTCAATTTCATTATCCTCCACGTTTCCTATATATTCCTTTGGGCACAATAAAAAGCTTTTATTTAACCAAACAAAAAATAATATTGTTTTTTCTCTTTAAAATGAAATTTAGAAGAAAAATACCTTGTGGTGAAATGAGAAGTGCTTGCTTATCATTAAGGGGATGTGAAAGCAGAGAGGCGGCTAGGTGGAGGGAAGGAAACTGAAGCTGAAGCTTTTAGTTACAGGAGTTTGATTCTCAGCTCTGCCTTTGTCAGCTGGGTGGCCCTGGGCAGATCACTGCCTTTTCTAAACCTCACTTTCCTCTCTTATAAAAACAGGGATATTCATATCCACCATGCAAGGTTATTGTAAGAATCCAGTGAGGGGCAGGAGGGAGACTAATTCAATGCTCAATGTTGTTTCCTCCAGTAGCTTTTGCCTTGGACCAGCCTGGACCACCCCCCGCACCCCTGACAACACCACCCACCCGACATAGGACCTGAGCCCCATGCTCTTTAGCAAGCACCTGTGATCGTTTCTAGAAGTGGCATTAAGGAAATGGGTTTGCCACTAGGGGTGGTTCTGTCCATTGCCAGGCCTGGAGGAGGAGCGGTTGGTGATGGTTCCTGTCATCTCCCTGGCCTGGCATCTTGGGGTGCTGCAAGAGCCACCTGCTTCTGTGTATTCAGGCAGGCTGCCCTGAGCAGATGTGACACAAATTCCTGGTACCTGCTCCGCTCCTGCTCTGGACTCTTACGTATTATGCGCCTTGAGTCCTTGCCTCAGACTCCAGGTCAGCTGGGAAGTGCCTTCAGGTAAAGGGGCATTCATGCTTGTTGAGGGCCCAGCCTGCGGTGACTCTATGCTTGACACTTCACCTGCATCATCTCACTTGACTCTTTGCAAAAAGTAGTCATAGTCTTCATAGCAACAGAGTCTTCAATGACCACTGGCCTCATGCCGTCATTGAAAGCTCAGCAGGCAGCACTTCACATGCATTAACTCATTTTCATTTCACAGCATCTAAAGGTAATACTAATATGATGCCCATTTTACAGATGAGAACATCGAAGCATAAGTGGTTCATAATTTGCTCTAAGACACACAAGAGAAAAGCCAGGACTTGCACCTTATACACCACGTGGTTTTACACTACATGAGGAGCTGGCCTCCCTCAGGACTTGCTGCCTTGCTTTCCTCACCCTCCCCCACCCTACACTAAGCTGACTCCTGTCTATTGAAAGGTGACCTGACTTCAATGTGCGGGCCATAATTAACGCCCTTTGGCTTAAGTTCGAATATCTGGAGCATCATCCACAGTCTAATGTTTCAGGACAAAGTCGACCTGTCTCTAGTTTGAATGCAGCATACCTGAAGAGTCAAGTGCGAGTTCTTAAACCCAGACACCAAATACAACTTAAAAGTCAAAGGCATACATTCAAAAGTAGAAAATACCAAAGTCTCAGCATTCAACTACTTCAATTTAAAAACGAGGCGGTCTTACTAGTTTTCCATTCCCCTTGGGGTAGAGAAACTTTTAGAGTGCTTCATGGCCAGTTCCACTCTAGGTGAGAAGGCTCCACAGTGCCTTTCTGTAGCTGTCACTACGCCCTCTGAGAAGGCTGGCCTGTACCCCATGATTCCAGCAGAGTGCAGGTGGGCCCAGGGGCTCTCTACCACGGTGACTCTGCTCTCCTCCCTTCCAATAAGTCACACATTCATGGGACGTTCTAGATTCAGTATGGCACTTCTGGGCCTACCAGGCCAAGAGCAGACCACACGTCCTAGGACAGCTCTGAGCTGTAATCGATTCCTGTGCCCAACACAGACCAGACTGTGAATCCAGAAATCACCTTAGAGGAAATGGAAGGTAGGTCATGGAATGTACGAAACAGCCCAGTATTTCATTAAATGTCACAGGAGTAGAAAGAAGCACAAGTGAGGGATATGTCCCTGCTGACTCGTCCACCGGAGATCCAGCTTGGATGACGTTTTCCCATGCTTAGAGTGCCTGTTTGCACTTGCCTCTCACCTTCATCTCACTCAGGCTCCGGCAGTGCAGCTCAAAGGCTCCCACCGCTGGGAAAACTTTCCCCGACGCCCACGGAATGAATCGCTCCCTCTTCTGACTCCCACAGCATTTTGTACCAGTGTCAACTCCAGCACCTACTGCCCTTGAAAAGACCTGCTTCGGTCTATCTCCTCCAGCAAATTGAGCTGAGGACAGGAGCCGTCTCTACCCATGCCTGGAGTCCCGCAGACCGGCAATTCCTAGAGCAGAGCAGTGAGTGAAGACCTCTGTGAGAGGAGGGAACCTACGGGAAGGAAAGGTGCAAAGGGAAGAAGGCAGGGATGGATGACGGTAGAGTGGAGTCCATACATATTAAAGTTGTTCAGAAAGAGGGGATGGCATGATGGAAGTCGAATTAGTTTCCTGGGGCTGCTGCAAGAAACGACCATGAACTTGCTAGCTTAAACAGAGATTTACCGTCTCCCAGTTCTGGGGCCAGAACTCCAAAAGCAAGGTATTGGCAAGGCCACACTCCCTCCAGACTCCAGGGACAATCCCTCCTTGCCTGCTCCTGTTTCTGGGGGCTCCTGGCGCTCTCTGGCTTGCGGCTGCAGAGCGCCAGTCTCCGCCTCCATCCTCACATGGCCTTCTTCCCTGCACCTGTCAAAGTCCCCTCTCCTTTCTCTTAGAAGGACACCAGTCATTGGCTTTAGGGCCCAACCTAAATCCAGGATGATCTCATCTTCAGAACTTAGTGATATCTACAAAGACTATTCCCAACTAAGGTCACATGCACAAGTACCAGGAGTTAAGACTTGCACTAATCTTTCTTGGGGACATGATTAGGACCACAGCAGGAATAAACTCCACATCCTCAACACCCCTGACCCGCACTATCACCTGGATGTACCTAGAGGGAGGCACTATTCCAGGGCTTCCCAGCCTCGGTCACTTCGCTAGCACACACACAAAAGGCATTTCAGCAGCACGAGGGGCAAGGACGTAACTGTTCATGGCCTCAGGCCACCACTGAAGGGATCTGGCTGCCCCAGGCCTGCCCCCAGGGCCTTGAGCTGCGGGTGTCACTATTTCTGCAGCCCTGGGACCCATTCCCCGCAGCTACAGCTCACCACCAGTGATCCATAAGCACACAAGTCACAACACTTGGGATCACCACCTCCCATCTCACAATATCTAAGCTGGCAGAAGGCTCAAAAGCAGTGTTTCCCTCTTAGGAGCCTCCTCCCCTCCCCCCCCCCCTTTCTTTGTCCCTCCTCCTCCTCTTCTTCCCCCTCCTCTTCCTCTTCCTCTTCTGCTTCTTTCTTCTCCAGCATTCACCCACCAGAAGATCTTGCTCTCCTGTTTTGGCCTCTGAATGGCTGAAGACATGGCAGGCCAGCGTCCACCTTCGTCTGAGAATTACCAGAAGAGGTCAGGAGCTCTCTTTTCCCTGTGAACTTTCTCCTGCCAAGAGGCATGGCCCTTCCCTTTGCGGCCGTGAGCCCAGCAGCCAGTTTTCAGTGCTTTTCCTTCTTTCATCACTCCAGTGAGTTTCTAGTTATGTGCAGGGCCAGCCTGAGACCACAAGGAAGACGTGTCCCTGTTCTTTCACTTCCGTATGTGTACTGGGAGGGGCCATTCTTCAGCAGTCATGTGGATGTTTGCCTGGAGTCTTGAGGAGAGGCAGGTACAACTTTCTTTTGTGTGTCCCACTCCCACCAGCCCCAGTGTGGGCTCCTGGAAAAGGCCGTTCCTCGATAGAATTCACTTCACACCTCTATTTTGTATGCTGATGATTATTGGAGTATAAACTGTCCTTCCTGAAACACCCTAATCAACTAACTTGGCTAAGTTCTTTCCCAAACAAACACTGTGCAGCTTCCAGTTCTTTTTCTGCAAGAAATACCAAATTAGCTGCTTTGTGGTTTGCTGGTGAGCCCTGAGACCGTCATTGCATTATTAGGCCGTCTCTGGCCTGCAGGGAAAACTGCCCAGAATATCTAAAGCTGGCTATTGCGGAAGTTCATTTCATTTCATTTCTGTGCCTGCTTCCGCTGCTGATCTCGAACATGGGCTGAGTATCAAAATGTCACCAGAGGATGAGAAACACATGCATAAGATGATTATGTTGGCAAAAAAAATCCAATTCTTTTAAAATACCCACATTTCTTTTCAGATTTAATCATTTATTCTTTCATCTGCGCCAGGATGATAGTCAGTGTTGGCTGATCTTAAAGATAATCAGTTAAATCTTCCAGGAATACAGTCTCAAACATGCTGCAAAATGCATGTGGCCTAGCTTTCCATATTTGAATGGGAAGATAATGTTTTCCAAAAGCAATTTTTGCAGAGGATATTCATTTAAAGAGCTGAGGAGATAATTTTGGTGGGAAGAGTCTGTTTGCCCTTGCTGGACTCACATCTCAGCGAGGACCCTGACAACTCTGGGAATTTGACAGGGCTCATTTGCAGTTTCAAAGACGGGAACCATTTAAATGCACAGCCTCCATAACAGCTGGATGCAAGGAATTGTGGTGATGCTGACATTTTGCCCCATAACTCAGCTGTGAGTCAGAACGCAAACTCTCACAGTGCCAAAATTTTTAAGGGATGACTTTAATGTTCTCAGCTGGAGTAAGATGGGCCGTATATATGCTTGTCTTATGCCCCATGACCCCTCTGGGGTAACAATAAAATTTATCATCCAAATGGGAACAGGTCTGAGAGTGAAAGGAGATACACTTACAACAACTTTCAGGAGGGAAAAAAGGGCATAAGTCAGAACCATTCTAGGCAAGCTGGGAAGTCTGATCAATCCGTCCAGTTGCCCATTTCTCTTCCCTCCCCCCAGGTCTCCATCACATCCCCACCATATCCCTGGAGGTCCAGTCCTTCATGCCTCCAGTGACCTTGTGGCTAGCAGTGGTTATGGGTGGGGCTGGGGTGGGTGGGTGTTGGTGCAGCCATCTCAGGAGCACCTCTCCTCCACCTCACATTCAGGTTCTGCACTGTCACTGGCAGACCATGTGAGGTGGCTGAGTAGGGCCCTCTGGAGGAATGCATGTGGCCCTGGGTACTCCTCCCACCCTCAGTCTACCCCACTGCCAACACCGGCCTCATCGTGTGGCTACCACCTCACCCCCACTGGCTCCTTAACCCGTTCACATCATGGAACCTGGAAGCCCAAACTTGCACTGAGCAAACCACAACACACAGCTCTGCTGGGGAACCGGCGTCCGGCCTTGATGACGGAAATCGATTTAGGAGCACAGAGGTGGGAGAATCCTTGAGAACACAGCTGCTCCAACCATGACCCTAAAGGGAATTGTTTCAGTCACGTATGAATAAATGTTGCTGTTAGAATTTGTCTAAAGACGGCACTTTCAAAACCTTTCTCAATACATCTCTTCTCATAGATGCCAACATGAGCAGCCAGGAACTCCTCTGTTAAACAAACTCTGCAATTGAACTTACTTCCTCTTCTTTGCCAACGTGAAGCATCTTGTTGAGCAATCCCCTCTTCACTTTTTCCTTTCTAACCCTTTAGTCACCTGCCTTGATCCATGTGGCTGCACAGTCATTTTCAGTCCCACAGATTATGAGTTGAATTAGGAAGGGTCGTTCCTTACCTATTACTTCTAGACCCTGAAATCAGACCCTTCTAATGACACTATTATTTATGGATTTACATGGGGACACCTAAGTTCTAGACTGGTCATAGCCATCACCACTTGTTTCTAAATAGATTTTACCTTTAGAATGCTCGAGGCTGCCATGCCCCAGAGTTTTTTCCTACTTGGTCTTTGGCTTCTGGCCCCTCCTCTGCTTATTAAGGACATTTGGGTTCAGTGTTATGCCTCTCTTCCTTGATGAAGTCAGTTAAGAGGAGAACTATCACGAAGTTAGTTACAGATGGAAAAGATCTATAAGAATCTTATCTGGGTAGGACATACAATGCCTCGCAATTACTAGACACTCGATAGATTTGTTGAACTGAATTAATTTCAATCCCAAGATGTCCTTTTAAAAAGATATTCAGACATGTTTGTAATGTCTCCAGTGAAGATTCTTCTGTCACCCTGGAGTGAGAGCAGTGCCTATTTCATCATGAAAGTTTTGCTTACGAGACATGCTTGCAATACATATTGGACAGAGTTCTCAGCTAAGATCTCTGATGAACCCGAGTGATGTCGTGATGGCACCTGGCCCTGAGACCTTAAGAAAATCCCTCTACCTCTCAGGGCTTGGTGTCCTCATTCATAAAATATGGACCATAAGCCATAACCACACTATATCTCTCAGGTCATCAATTCCATGATTCTACTCCTCCACTCAGATAAACAGGACATTTTCTAAATTTGTAAAAAATCCTGTTCATGTGAAACATTTAAAATATACAAAACAGCACTATAACAACCATTTACCATCCACCAATACTTAACGCATCTTAAAATTTTGCCATATTTCTTCAAAACTTTATCTTGTTTTTTAAAAAAGAAAAGACAAGATAGAACACAAATGCATTTGAAGCCCTGCTTGACACCTTCTCTGACCCCTTTCCACTATGTCTCCTGAGAACTTAGCAGTATCCTGAGGCAAGTGTGCTTTTTAAATTATTATTATACTTCAAGTTCTGGGGTACATGTGCAGAAAGTGCAGGTTTGTTATACACGTGCCATGGTGGTTTGCTGCATTCATCACCCCGTCATCTACATTAGGTATTTCCCCTAATGCTATCCCTCCCCTAGCCCCCAATCCCCGACAGGCCCCTATGTGTGATGTTCCCCTCCCTGTGTCCATGTGTTCTCACTGTGCAACTCCAACTTATGAGTGAGAACATGCAGTGTTTGGTTTTCTGTTCCTGTGTCAGTTTGCTGAGAATGATGGTTTCCAGCTTCATCCATGTCCCTGCAAAGGACATGAACTCATCCTTTTTTATGGCTGCATAGTATTCCATGGTGTATATGTGCCACATTTTCTTTATCCAGTCTATCATTGATGGGCATTTGGGTTGGTTCCAAGTCTTTACTATTGTGAACAGTGTGGCAATAAACATACATGTGCATGTGTCTTTATAACAGAATGATTTATATTCCTTTGGGTATATACCTAGTAATGGGATTGCTGGGTCAAATGGTATTTCTAGTTCTAGATACTTGAGGAATTGCCACACTGTCTTCCACAATGGTTGAACCAATTTACACTCCCACCAACAGTGTAAAAGCATTCCTATTTCTCCACATCCTCTCCAGCATCTGTTGTATCCTGATTTTTTAATGATCGCCATTCTAACTGGCATAAGACGGTATCTCAATGTGGTTTTGATTCACATTTCTCTAATGACCAGTGATGATGAGCTTTTTTTCATATGTCTGTTGACTGCGTAAATGTCTTCTTTTTCCATCCTTGTTTTTATATGTTCATAGTATGGGCAGGTATCCATAAACTATAATTAGTATTCTGTGTATGTGTGTGTGTTTAACGTTTACCTAAATAATGTCATGGCTTAAACTCTTAAATTCCTCTTGCTTCTCTCACTCTCACTTCTGAGAGGTTTGGGCTCAACACTAGTATTGAATCAGCTTGTTAAATATCTGTTGAGAGTTTAGCTCATATATCAAATTCCTTTTCCTAGCAAGCATTTTCGGTTTTCTCCTGGGAGTTCGTTTTGATTTATACTGCACTTCATTTAAGTCCTTGCTCATCCTTATCACAACCTAAAAGTGTTCATTTTTGCAAGGGGAAAGAATTCTTATTCTAAATTCTGTAATTTAAATATTAAATGACAGTAACAATGACAGAAAATGATACCATTTTGTAGTGCATTTTCTCCAAAGAATCCTTAACAGCCTCCAGTCTATTTGTCTTAAGGAGAAACAATTTCTACAGGGTGTAGAATAAAGAATGATGATTTTATTTCATTTATAACCAGTGTCCTTTAAGAAGCCTTCAAGAAAGGCTTGCTGAACACTTGCATGGACTGGTGAATTTCTCATACTTACTTAACATCATTATCTCTCTTACAAGGTAAGCACCAGAGAAAACCCTGTCTTGTGAAGTGTCACAGAAAATATCAGCATATATAAGAATAAAAATTCTGTGATCATAGTGATAGCAGTCGCTATTGTCGATATAAGGCACTGGAGAGAAAAAGACCGAGACAAATTAAGGCAGATGTTAACCTTTATTTGGACTAAAACCACATGCCCTGTCATTATCAGACCAAAAGAAAATTAGAGTCAGCATTATTAAATTCCCTTCAGCGAAAAATGAGTGAGAGTGATAATGACCACTTACTTTGGACCATCTCATCGATATCAGAGTACAAAGCAATATTCCAACATCTGGTGGAAAATATAAACTTCCCGCATTTTGCAAATATTGCTGCTGTGGGGTAGTTGAGAGTCCAAGCTATTTGATAAAATTATGGAAGTCAATGAATGGTCAGGCCAGGATTTGAACTCTGTTGGAGAGATAATATTAACCATTCAAAGAAGATCTTATTGTGAGGCAACAGAAAACATCTCTAAACCAAATGAATTACTATGCATCTGAAATAATGAGTAAGTTAATTCCCCATTTGGAGAGCATCTGCCGGATTGGTAGCTATCCACCTGGGGAAATGGTCCTTTTCTAAGGTCCCAAGAGACAGGAGATGTGAGAAAACTCAGATTAGTATCCAATAGAGTGTATCAGATTGAAGCATCTAGTTGTGATGTTAAACTTAGGTGCTAGCCTGCATCTGAGACTCCAAAATAAAAATTCAAAAAGAAAAACTTCTTTGAACACCTTTCTACCTTACTAAGAGAAGACACTAAATTGCTGCAAAAAATCAGAGATGTTGAAGAGAGTTTCCTAAGCATGAAAAAACAATCTTTATACATGAAGCACTGTTTCTGACCCTCCAGAAAATAACAAAGGGAAGTCAAATCAAATGCAAACCTCGGTGTATTTCCCCCATACTTTCCCAAGTTCCTCTCATCATTCATTACTGCACAGAACAAGCATTTCATACCATTCTTAACTGCTGGGAAAACTAGCACTTAATATGTTTAAAGATTATATTGATTTAATCCCCCTCTGCTATCACTATAATAACAGCTAACATGTATTGAGTATTTCTTCTGTGGAAGGCACTGTGCTGGAAAGTTTACATGCATTTTCTCATATCATCATCATCATAACCCCTGTAAAATGACCTAGTGAAGGATGAGGAGATCATTCAGTGCAACTGACCTAAGCCAAACAAGAATAAAATAAAAAGATAACATAACAAAAAAGCCAAGGCTAGTTTAGGCACAGCCTGAGCCCTCTGCAGGGCTCAGTGTCAGGACCATGTTCCTCTCTCATCATTCCCAGGCTCCACTTTCTCTGGGTTAGCTCTGTTCTCCCACTGACTTGTACCTGACAATTTCAAGATGGCGGCCAGTAGCTCTGAACTTTATTTCCTGTCATATTCAGGTCTAGTGGAGGAAGCTGGCTTGCCTCTATCCCAGCATTCTCGGCAAAAGTCTGGCTCTGAGTGGGTCTCCCTCAGGCCCAGGACCCACAGTGCATCTCTGTGTGGTAAATGAGTCTCAGCTGAGAGCAGAGAAAGGGGCAGTTCCTAGAGGGAAATTCTAGATGAAGGGAAAGTGGATGCCAGGAAAATACGGGATACAAAATTTAGATGATAGGATAGAAAAGCTGAAAATATTTTGGCTGAGGGAAATAACATGATCCAAATGTGGGCAGGGAAATAAATACGGTTGCTGTGTGAGGAGGGAGAGTTCATGACATCAGCAGAGGACGGTGACTGAGCAGTGGGGAGGCAAGCTACGTCCAAAACACAGCAGGCCTTCAACCAGACCTGGCTGTCCCCACTAGATTCAGTAGGAATAGAGTCACTGTACATACCTGGAGAAATAAGGTGAAATGCTATTGTGAGGAAAGGGGCTTTCTGGAACACTAGGAAGGTGGATGTGGAGATGTGATTCACTGATGCATGCAATGCCCCACCCTCAAAATGTTGGCCTTGTTGATGCTGCCTTTGGCTTAAGAACAAAGAGACCCTAAGGATGTTTATCGACATTCCCTTAAAGGAAAGCACATAGACTGTTAGTGTGGCTGTTTCTAAAATACTGATATAATTCTTGAGATTAAACATGCGTGGAGGTTAGCAGGAATTGTGAATTCATGATCTAGACAGAACTGGACAGTATTGCTGGCAACTCCAAGCCCCTGTTATAGATTTCAGGGGCCAAGAGAAGCAACGCCAAGATTTGCTCCGTGTTCTTCCTCATTGATCCCGATAAGATGTTCTATCTTAGTCTATTCAGCAGAGGAACTTGACCGCTGAAGGCAGAGTGAGGGAGTCTGCCAGGGGAACAGGCGTATGTGAAAGTCAGGTCTTTCCCACCAATCCACATCCCAAAGGCAACATCACAGTCATGTCCAAGTAGGAGTGGCACAAAGGGCCTCCTAACACCGTGATCTGACATTAGAACGGGGTGTCAAGAGGTCGAAGGAGAAAAATATGAGTAAAAAAACACCTGGATGCACACTAGATAGTCCTTCATATAAGACTATGGAATTTTACCTTATTAACTGTGACTAATTCTGTTTCTAAAATTATGCAGAATAGTTCCCTGGACATGCAAATCTGACCTTGAGATAGATTTGGAAACATATTCTGGGAAGTAATTGGGTTCAAGTGTATGTTCTGAAGTTTCATATTTTTCTTGAATAAGAACATCACATTTTTATTAGTAAAAATGTAAGGCATTGTTTCTGAAACTTCTACTTGAAATGGGTATACACATATACCCTGACACAGTAGAGTACTGAGTGTCTGGACTAAATTAGGAAAAATGAAAGTATATAAGGCACTATTTTCAGGATGTTCATGGTTCCCAAGAATAATGAATTTAAATGGTCTCAAGACAATTCAGCGAAAGCATTAAGTGTCTGATGTCTGTGTTTTAGACATGCTTTTGTTGGGGGCATACATGATCTTGCTGGGTGAGAGCCAGGCTGGCAATGCGCCCAGCATCTCCAAAGCTGGAAATATTAGGAAAATACCTGTTTTTCCTTTCTTTTGGGTCACCTTAGGATCTTGGTGTGAGGCTACAATTTCTTTGGTATCTCAGTTCTGTGCCACGGAGGGTGATTAGATAGCTGTGCCTATGTGTTTTTTTTTCCGGTAGAATGTAGGGGAATTGCTGTGGGAGACGAAAGTTGTAGGTGAAATTGATAGTACTGGACAGAGCATACAGTACTGAGCACTGGAAGAGAAAAGTATCAGGGACTTCATTAGAAAATGTCTCTTATGGCGAGAGTAAACAAAAGGAGTTGAGAGGGAGGAACTGGGCAGAGGCCTGCTGGAGAGCTCGTGCACCATCACCTGAACACTGGTACAAGGGACAGAAGCGGACACACAGGGCAAGCAGGAGAGGAGGGGATGGTGGGACCCCAGCCCCTGCCCCCTGTAGAACCAGGCCCCCACATCCACTCAACCTCCCCATGGCAGCCCATGCATAGCCCAGACCTCCCCAGTCTAAATGAGCCAAGCAGTGAAAAGGGAAGAAAGTCCACTGAGGCTTAACCAGAAGGAGGAGGAGAAGAAAAAGAACTCACCAGCTTCCAAAAGAAAAGAGAATGAGGAAGAGAAGGCCGCGTGCTTCCGAGGTGCCACTGTTAGCCGTGGGTGAGGTGAGCCCCTGCCTGGGCCCCACACTTTAGAGGGTCCTGTATGTTGATTCGCCTGTGTCTGTTACCAACAAATGCAAAAAAATACAAACATATGACTAGCCATCCAGGGGTAGGGAGTGACCTGCAGCCAGACATATCTGTGAGCAAGTCCTCTGACGAAACCATTAAAACATCCGACAAAAAAAAAAAAACATACTCGGAACCAGAGGGTGGCCTGTGCCAGGACCCTAGAAGGCTGGAGGCAGAGGTTGTTCAGGGACCCCAGGGCCCTGACTCTGCATTCCTGAAGCCAATGGCCTTCAAAACTATATGTGAATATTCCTCAAATGAAAAGGCGTGGTTGATTGAGTAAAACCTTCTGGAATGGCGAAGCGAGCTCGGGTCTTAGCTCTCTGCACAGCAAGAACTGGTAGAGACCTGCATGTGCAGACAGTGCTGCCAGCAGCTGTGTGCCCCATATGGAAATCTGGGGGTCACAAAAGTCACCCAGAGATAGGCCATATCTTCCTGCCCTGAGTGTTCGCCCCACATCTCAGCAGACCTTGAATTCTTGGCTAATGAAACCAAGAACCTCATGTCACCTTGTGGTGGCAGTGGGTGTGTTGGGGGCTGCAGGAGGAGTGTGGGAGGACCTCTTTTGCTCATCTATAACCCACTTGATGCATTACATGCCTTATTTTGAAAAGATGTTTACCTTAACAGAACGAGCAGAAGGGTAATTTCTGGAGCAAGAAGTCAGAAATCTCTGAGCATTATTCTCTACCTGTTTCAGACACACTGCTATCCATCGCTGCCTAAAGTGCTTCTGATTCTTTGACTGAAAAGTGAGATTTAGCTTACAAATATTTCCCCCTGCCATCTCATCGGAGGCTGTGAAGTTTAACTAGAAGGCATTTCTGATCTCCGATGAAAGGCACTCATTAAGTATAATTGTTATCATTACCTGAATCCTATTTTTACCTTCCTCATTTCTAATATATAGATGGCGTGATGTCGTCCATGAGAGCTCCAGCATTCCACTCTCCCACACACTGCAGGGCCTGTCCTGGGCTAGAAGGTGGGTTTTTCAAAGCCCTGAGTCCCTAGGCACTGGGCCTCATGGTGCTCTGGGTCCCGTGCTCTTGTAGGTGGCACTTTCTGGCAAGTGTAACATTTCATTCTCAAACAAATGCATGGAGAGTTGGCTAGCTGTGGGTACAATTAGTCACTTTCTCAGAATGAGGAGCAAAGGGCTAATTGTGCTGCAAGTGGACAATTGCTACTGTAATTATTAGCCTCTGTAATTTTTCATCCATACATAATTGCACATGCCGCGGAGGAGAGCTTAGGCTGTCTTCTTGCAATTCCACCCATGAGGCTTCTCATTGTTATGCTCAGGTTTTTTCCACTTTGTGTCGGTCACAGTTGGTTGTGCTTTTCCATGATTGTCTTTTTTTACTCTGTAAAATATAAATGCAAAAGCAGTTTTTTAAAAGTTTCTCAGAACAATTTAAATACTGAATCAGCCTTCTAGTTATTTGGTTTGTGTTAAATGTAACTTGAGTACTTACGAAGGCAAGTTTCTGGCTGGCGTTTATGGAATCAGAAAAGAACGAAGTGTCCCCTCAACTCTCAGTATCTGCTCCCCCCTATAATCTGTTGCTCTTCTCAAAGTCTCCAGAAAAAGATGCTGCCCAGCCTCTCAGGGCAACTTCATTTCAGCGTTACTCCTCTAACTTTAAAATGTCCCAGCGTGGTTTTTCCCCACACTCACTCAGGACTTCAAGGGTCGTCATGGTGGCAATAAGTTAGTTACTTTCTCTGGATATGTTCCAATCATTTTTATTTTACTTAGATTTGTGGACAGACACCATCATGAAAGGTAAATTCTTTGTTTTAGGTTTACATGTGAAGTTTTACATGAACTGGTTTTTGAAGCAGCGGATATTTCTTACAAGAGATGTGGCCAGAATCCACTCAGCTTCATTTCACCTACAACCACAGACCCTCCACTCATGGCAGAAATGCATCTGAGAGATAGAAGAAGCCAAGGAGGAGACTTGCTTTTTTCCAATTTGCAAAGCGGCTTGAGAACTCCTCGTACTGAAGAGCATCCCACTGTTCCTGGAGCATGGCTGGGTCTCCGAGACAAACAAGTTTGCCTGGCACCCATGGTGCTGCAGGATTCTTTTCACATGAAAACTCCAAACACTCAAGAGCTTTGTGAACTCTCATAGTACAAGAAGTCACAAAGCTTGGTAATGCTGGGAAAGACAAAATTGATGTAAAGGATTTTGGGGAAAGCAAGCCATTAAGCAATCCTTTGATGCTTTTTCTTGCTCTTTCACTGGTTCCAAATCACAGTGAAGCTCACTGAAAGTGATAACATCTACCTGCTTAGGCTCAGCAAAATCATTTGCTTTTAGAGGTAAACCTGCCTGTACATAAACAGCAAATGGGCGCCCACATGCCTGCAGATCTTTCTGGCAGTCTCAAAATAACATCCAGCTGCTCCCTACTTTATGACCCCTTAGAACTGTGACCTGAATCCCCATCTAAGAATGTTAACAGCCCCTGCTGAGAGCATGCGTTACATTTCCAGTGCCAAAATCCCCTTTTTTTTCTGCTCAAAGTGAATAGGAACCTAAATGTGCCATATTTGCTTTTGTGAGGATGCATTTGCTGGTCAGGCTCAATGCAAGCCCAACTGCTTCCACAGCATTAATAAGAGGGGTGGCAATCTAAAGAGCCTTATTTTTGTCCCTAATGTTCACCCCAAAGGGAAATGTGCTTCTTACTAATAATAGAGAATGTGACCAAAGACACTGAGTATATTTATCTGTTCCGAGTTCATTTGCCAAGGCTGATACTTCCCACCAGAACTCTTTTAGAAAGGCTAAAACAATTAACCTCTTTCTCAGTCGCCCTGCCAAACGCCAAGGTCTGGCAAGTTTTTGTTTAGACGGTTCAGTTGAAGACCAGCCTCTCCTCCTCTCATATACAAACCACGTTGACATGATACACTGATGAGAAGAGCTAACGTTTGCTGAGCTAGGTGCTCAGCACTGTTCTAGCACTTTCCACACGCTCACTCATTTACTCTTCAGAATGACCCTGTGAGGTTGATGCTGTTAGTATCCCCATTCTACGGTGGTAGAAACTGAGATACAGCGGTGCTATGCAGCCTGCCCGGGATCACACAGCTGGTAAGTGATGCTGGCCTGTGGGCACTGCTGTCTGTCTGATGCCACTGTGGGATGCAGCCTCTACATTGCTGCTGTCTTGAGTTTTAAGAGATTGTGGGTTGATCCAGTGCCCTCTGATTAGTTTCAAGGAGCAGGGGTCTGAGGAAAAGGGCAGTACGAGCTTTCACTCCATTCCTTAAAACTGGGCTCCCCTTAACATTCCTGCTTTCATTTAGTTCATTGGTGATTTGGCTGAAGTTCTGATTTCCAAATCAGATGTGCTAAAGAGAAATTTTTTTTTAATCATCTGGTTCTTCTAGATTCACTTAGAAGTCTCTGAATAAGTTAGCAATATGGCACAGGTATTAGACAGAGAAGTTCATTTTCAGATTACATGTTTAAAAAAATAACAAGCAACAGGCAAAAGCCAGTCACATCAGCTTCATAATCACCAGGCATTTATCAGTGGTAGTCATCCAGCCTTACTACTCGTTGCTAATTTTCCATGGATGGAAAATTATCAAATAAGAAGGTAGTTCTAGACAGGCTTTTTTGCTGCACACATCTTCAGTCTCCTTTGATTTGATCCATTTCCTTATACCACATAATGCTTTTGTTTGTTTGTTTGCTAGTCTATGATATAGTTTAGATGCTGCCCCTCTAAATCTCATGTTGAATTTTGATTCCCAGTGTTGGAGGTGAGCCTAGTGGGAGGTGATTAGATCATGGGGGCAGATTTCTCATGAATGATTTAGGACCATTCCTTTGGTGCTATTCTCATGAGAGTGAGTTAGTTCTCACAAGATCTGGCTGTTTAAAAGTGTGTGGCACCCCCGGCCTTGCTCCCCCTCTCCTCACATGTCATGCCTGCTCCTTCTTCCCCTTCGCCCATGAGGAAAACTTCCTGAGGCCTCTCCAGAAGCCGAGCAGATGTGCCTGCCGTGCTTCCTGTAAAGCCCTGCAGAAGCGAGCCAATCAAACCCATTTTCTTTATAAATTACCCAGCCTCAGGTATTTCCTTATAGCGATGTGAGAGTAGCCTAACATATTCTGCATATAAATATCTTTACTCTTTCAAATTAAGTTTTCAGAAGCTATTAGCTCTTGCAATCATTTGATGGTCACTAGTTTGCTGAGATTTTACTTTTTTAAACAGAAGCTAAATTTTAAAAATGTGTCCTGGTAAAACTCTCATGCCTTCATTTTTAACACCTTCAGCCAGCTCTGCATAAGTAAGAAACTGAAAAACAGATACTGATACCAAACAAGATTATCTGACATGGGAATGCTTCCCCTGCGTAAAACAAGAAGTCACAGGCAACTTTGTCTATACCAAACTTGATCAACTGAAGTCCAAAGTGGACAGGGCTTCCAGACATGTGGCCACGTGTTTTCCTATTTGCGTTTCCAGGTTTTTAATCCTTTTCCTGCTCCGGAAGCTGGTAAACCCCCTGCCCTGCTCCCGGGCACCTGGCCTTCCCACTGCCTTCTCCGAATCGCCTGCTCCCTAACTGAGTGTCGAACAGCATTACTCTGGGTTGAATTAATAGCGGCTTCTACTTTTTTAATAATAGGTTGGATTTGTCATTATTTCTGGCCACAGAATGCTTTCCTCCACATAAGAAGCTTGTGAACAATATGTAAACATCCCTCTGGTTCCCCAGCCTGCAGCCTTCCAAGTTTTCCCCTCATAACTAATATTGCTTCTCTTCAGAGTGATTCACCCAAGAAGAAACCAGCAATCTGCCTTTAGTTTAATCTTTATTGGTGTCCAACTAAAAACAAAAGGAGAACCCAACATTTGGTAATAGCCCAGTCAACTGCCTCCCTAGCCAGGAGGGTTTTCAACCAGTGCTGCCGCTTTCTGAGCCTGAGGGCCTAGGGATTGGGATTTTGAGCCACAAACCCCGTTACCATTTTGTCCTTGGCTTCCTTCCCGGTCCTGAAATGAGTATGCTTAGTGAGAGACCTACAGATCATGGAAGATTTTTTTTTTCTCCTCTTCAAGGAAAGGGAAGCATAAAGCCCAGTTTATCAAAAAGGCAATTTCCAGCGGTACTTTAATTAAGTGTTAACCTTTCTGTGAAGAATTATAAATTGCATTAGAACATAAACGTCAGCTGACGACATTTAAGACCTGAGCTGAACTTACGTAACGTTTCCAATAATAAGTGTGTCTATTTAAGATGTCAGTTAAAAGTTCAAAACCTTGATTTGTGGGCGCCATCAATGAGAATGGATAGAGCCCACACACTGGGGTCTACAGGGAGAATTTCCAGAAAGGTGACAGATTTGGACCAGAATTGAAGCTTACTTTTGGTCTGAAGATCAGTTTTCTTTCCATTCTTCTGGGCCTCCCAGGTAGCTGTCTGGAAAAATCTTAATAATACCACCGCATATACAAGTCTGGCTCGGTCAGTTTCACAGTCAAGGTCTATAATGCTCTTTTCCCTTCTTAACAAGCCAATGGCCCCTGACTGACACCCCTTCACCCCGGAGTGATGACATTGCTGGTTCTAATCTCCCAAATTCCTTTCAGTCTGCTTACCGGTAGGAAATGGCCTTCTCTTCCATCTTGCTGACAGATGTCATGAACTGCACTTTACTTTGTCAGCCCTGAAGTCAGTGCATCAATAACTTCCATGGAGACAAAGCTGATAATAATCTCTTGGTATACAATTGTCTTTTAGAAAATTAGATAAATGTGAAACTCTCCACATTGTCAGGAGCATCACTCAGGACTACCTTGCCCATGGTGGCCGCCCGCAGCGGCAGGACGCAGTGGGCGCCGGACGACACGTGTGCGTGTGCTTTCAGGCGAAGCTCCCCGACCTGTCTCCCTCCTCCCATTCCAGGCAACAACGTCACCCTACAAAGTGCCTTGGCGGCACCCTTCAACGCCAGCAGGCCTAACAGCCCAGGAGCGGCTGGCTTTTAAGGCTGCTCTGAAATCTCTAGTCCTGAGGAATGAATCATTCATCTCACCCTGGTAATATCTCTCTTTGACAGCGATCTCTGTGACAGAGCCTTGAAACCACCCTGTTAATGTTTTCTTTAATCCACGGGTAGCAAGGAGAACTAGGGAGGGCAGCAGAAAGCCCAGAGTGACTCTGGAGTATAATTTCACACTGTCGTCACAGCCACATTGGAAATGACTTTGACAAAAGGAGCTAGGGGGATATACGGGGTCTGAACTGGCCACTGCTAGAACAATCGCTCTGGTCCAGTGTGCTCAGGCAGGACCATGTCTCTGCTGGTCACGAGAAAGACCTGACCTTCGAAACGTTCGCCCAGTGGCTTCTTCCAGATACTTTTAATTATCCAGTTTTAAAGTATCTGGAAGAAGCCACTGGGCGAACGTTTCGAAGGCCAGGTCTCTGTCTTGCAGTCGTTGACACCATTTTCTTATGAGTGGCTTTTCCTTACCCCTGCCCTCCATCAGTCTCTGCGGAGGCTGAGGCCAGGTCTCCTGGGAACAAGCTCCTGGGTCTGTCCCATTTCCCACCGGCTCCCCTTCAAGTGCTTAGGAAGCGCCCTTCAGTGACGCGGCTCCATGCGTCTCAGTAACACTCTGACCATTCAGCTACCAGCCTGCCATTTGGGAGTTCGCATTTAAACCTTAAACTGAGGTTTAAGAGTCTGTGAGTTTACAAAGGTACAGGGGTATCTTTGCAACGGTACAAAGCCCTACAATTGTTCTCCATCTCACACTCAAGAGGAGCAGAAGTCCACAGAACAGTCCTCAAGGCCTGCCTATGTCCCCGTGTGCCCCCACGCACACGCACCACGGCGCCTCCAGGCCTCTCTTCTGCCCCTCGTCACCCACCTGGCTCCAGCCACGCCGCAGCGCCTCAGGCCGGCTCCTGGCTCAGGGCCTCTGCGCTGGCTGTTCTCTCTGCCCAGAACACTGTTCCCCCAGGTGTCCGCCAGGATCACCCCTCCCCCTTTTCAGAGGCCTGACCACCATCACACTGCACCCTCACACCACCCCACCCCTCACTGCTGGCCCCTCCCCCTACGCTGTGGGCTTTTTCTGCATACCACTTTCTGCATTTTGCAATGGTTGATCTTCTGTGTCCACTAGACTGGGCCGTGGGGTGCCGAGTTATTTGGTAAAACGTCATTCTTTGTGCATCTGTGAGGGTGTTTCTGATGAGACTGACATTGGGATGGGTGGGCTGAGGAAAGCAGACTGTCCTCTCTAACGTGTGTGGACCTCACCCAGTCCAGGGCAGGCCTGAATAGAACAAAAGGCGGGCTGGGAAACAACCTGCTCTCTCTGCCTGTTTCGAGCTGGGCTGTCAGTCTCCTCCCACGTTAGCCTGGAACTTACCCCATTGGCTCTTCTGGTTCTCAGACCTTTGGACTCAAACTGGAATTACACCACTGATGCCCTCGCTCTCCAGTTTGCAAATGGCAGGTTGTGGGACTTCTCAGCCGCCATAAGGGTGTGACCCAATTCTCTACAAGGACTTTCTTTAAATATAGGTAAATTGTAAGTGACCTCCTGGCCTATCTGGGATATATATACACACATTTTCAATAGGATATGCACCGATCCTACTGGTTCTGCTTCTCTAGGGAACCCCGGCCAGTACACGTGCTCTATAATTTACTTACTTATTGTGTTCAGTCATCATCAATGTCTTCCCCAGTGAGAATATAAGCCCCATGGAAGAAATTTTGTTTTGTTTTATTCACTTTTTTTTTGAGACCGGATCTCACTCTGTTACCCAGGCTGGAGTGCGGTGGCATGATTTAAGTTCACTGTAGCCTCTACCTCCTTGGTTCAAGCAATTCTCCCGCCTCGGCCTCCTGAGTAGTTGGGACCACAAGCACATGCCACCACACCTGGCTGATTTTTGTACTTTTAGTAGAGATGGGGTTTCACCATGCTGGCAAGGCTAGTCTCAAACTCCCAACCTCAAGATCTGCCCTCCTTGGCCTCCCAAAGTGCTGGGATTACAAGTGTGAGTCACTGCACCCAGCCTTGTTTTATCCACTTCTATAGTTCCAACACTTCAAACAGTGTAAACAGTGTGTAGGTGCTCAATAAATACGTGCTGACTGCATGAACATGCACACATCAGCCCAGTCATGGGCTTCCCGGTCCCACAGAGGAGTCGGAGCTGCAGAGGACGCTCACCGCACCATGCGCCAGGTTGAAGGGAGCAGTCAGCCGCATGGAGCAGGAGAGCACCAGGCAGCGTCTCTGAAGAGCCTGGACTTGCAGAAGGCTCATTTCCCTCCCTGCCAGCTCAAACATTCTGTTGTCTCTCGGCTCATCACACCTCTGTGGTTTCCCATAACATCTTCCAGCTTCACTTATGGGCTCCAAACAATGTCTGTCAGACTGAGCCTCCTAAACACAAATCAAGCCATTCACTCCACACATCACAGAGCTGCTACTGTGCCAGGAATGCTCTAGGAGCTGGGAATACAGCAATGAACGAAGCAGACAAAGCTCCCTGCCCAGGGAGGCTTACAGTCTAGATGGCACGGCAGACAATAGGCAAGATAAATAAGACGCCCACTGTTCAGGGTATGTGAGGAGAGGCTGCCTCGCTTGCTCAAAACCCCTCCTGTCTCTAGGATAAAACTCAAGCCCTATGTCCAGGCACAGACAGCTTTTTCCGGTCACTCCTCCAGCTCGGTGCTTTCCACGTGCACTCCACCTTTCAGGCAGCATGGGCTTGTTGCTGGTCCCAGACTGGGCCTCGTTCTCTTCCAAACCTGTGTCTTCGCACGCACTGTTCCCTGTGTCTGGAGCGCCCTTCTCCCTTCCCTTCACAACCTTTGCCAGTTTAACTTCTGCTTAATACCTTGCTAAGTACCATGTCTTCTGGTAGCCTTTCTCGTCGCCCCCATCCTATCATCTCACCCCTATTTCAGTCAAGATGCCCCTTTTTTGTCCTTTTCCATCTCACTGTGTATACCTCCATCCCACTCCTTTCCCTACCAGCTTGTAACTCTGTTTCCCCATTGTCAGGGGACGTCTTTGACCTTTGTAGCTCCTGGGTCCCTGACCCACTGCAGGCAATCAGATATTTCCTAAATAAGTTAATGAATGAATGAAGAATGGATGGATGAATGCAAGAAGGATGGAAGACAAGACAGAGGGATGGGTGAATAAAAGGAT